>CM056501.1:0-157500 GCA_029783415.1 Anisodus acutangulus
ACCTCTCGGTTGTAATTACATCATTCAACTAGAGTGAAGACCGCAACCTCATCGTTGGATTTACATCACGACTCTATGGAATGAAGACCACGACCTCTCGGTTGTAATTACATCATTCAACTAGAGTGAAGACCGCAACCTCATCATTTGGATTTACATCACGACTCTATGGAATGAAGACCCACGACCTCTCGGTTGTAATTACATCATTCAACTAGAGTGAAGACCATAACCTCATCGTTGGATTTACATCACGACTCTATGGAATGAAGACCCACGACCTCTCGGTTGTAATTACATCATTCAACTAGAGTGAAGACTATAACCTCATCGTTGGATTTACATCACATGACTCTACGGAATGAAGACCACAACCTCTCGGTTGTAATTACATCATTCAACTAGAGTGAAGACCACATCCTCATCGCTGGATTCACATCACCTGACTCTATGGAATAAATACCACGACCTTTCGGTTGTAATTACATTATTCATCTAGAATGAAGACTGCAACCTCATCGCTGGATTTACTTCTCCTAGCTCTATGGAATGAAGACCACAAAATCTCAGTTGTGATTACATCATTCTACTAGAGTGAAGACTGCAACCTCATCTCTGGATTTACATCACCTGACTCTATGGAATAAATACCATGACCTCTCGGTTGTAATTACGTCATTCAACTAGAGTGAAGAACGCAACCTCATCTCTGGATTTACATCACCTGACTCTATGGAATCAATACCATGATCTCAAAGTTGTAATTACATCATTCAACTAGAGTGAAGACCATAACCTCATCGCTGGATTTACATCACACGACTCTATGGAATGAAGACCCACGACCTCTCGGTTGTAATTACATCATTCAACTAGAGTGAAGACCATAACCTCATCGTTGGATTTACATCACGACTCTATGGAATGAAGACCCACGACCTCTCGGTTGTAATTACATCATTCAACTAGAGTGAAGACCATAACCTCATCGCTGGATTTACATCACACGACTCTATGGAATGAAGACCACGACCTCTCGGTTGTAATTACATCATTCAACTAGAGTGAAGACCATAACCTCATCGTTGGATTTACATCACACGACTCTATGGAATGAAGACCACGACCTCTCGGTTGTAATTACATCATTCAACTAGAGTGAAGACCGCAACCTCATCGTTGGATTTACATCACGACTCTATGGAATGAAGACCCACGACCTCTCGGTTGTAATTACATCATTCAACTAGAGTGAAGACCATAACCTCATCGCTGGATTTACATCACGACTCTATGGAATGAAGACCCACGACCTCTCGGTTGTAATTACATCATTCAACTAGAGTGAAGACCACAACCTCATCGCTGGATTTACATCACGACTCTATGGAATGAAGACCACGACCTCTCGGTTGTAATTACATCATTCAACTAGAGTGAAGACCGCAACCTCATCGTTGGATTTACATCACGACTCTATGGAATGAAGACCCACGACCTCTCGGTTGTAATTACATCATTCAACTAGAGTGAAGACCATAACCTCATCATTTGGATTTACATCACGACTCTATGGAATGAAGACCCACGACCTCTCGGTTGTAATTACATCATTCAACTAGAGTGAAGACCATAACCTCATCGCTGGATTTACATCACACGACTCTATGGAATGAAGACCCACGACCTCTCGGTTGTAATTACATCATTCAACTAGAGTGAAGACCATAACCTCATCGTTGGATTTACATCACACGACTCTATGGAATGAAGACCCACGACCTCTCGGTTGTAATTACATCATTCAACTAGAGTGAAGACCATAACCTCATCTTTGGATTTACATCACACGACTCTATGGAATGAAGACCACGACCTCTCGGTTGTAATTACATCATTCAACTAGAGTGAAGACCATAACCTCATCGTTGGATTTACATCACGACTCTATGGAATGAAGACCACGACCTCTCGGTTGTAATTACATCATTCAACTAGAGTGAAGACCATAACCTCATCATTTGGATTTACATCACGACTCTATGGAATGAAGACCACGACCTCTCGGTTGTAATTACATCATTCAACTAGAGTGAAGACCATAACCTCATCATTTGGATTTACATCACGACTCTATGGAATGAAGACCCACGACCTCTCGGTTGTAATTACATCATTCAACTAGAGTGAAGACCATAACCTCATCGTTGGATTTACATCACACGACTCTATGGAATGAAGACCACGACCTCTCGGTTGTAATTACATCATTCAACTAGAGTGAAGACCATAACCTCATCGTTGGATTTACATCACGACTCTATGGAATGAAGACCCACGACCTCTCGGTTGTAATTACATCATTCAACTAGAGTGAAGACCATAACCTCATCGTTGGATTTACATCACGACTCTATGGAATGAAGACCCACGACCTCTCGGTTGTAATTACATCATTCAACTAGAGTGAAGACATAACCTCATCGCTGGATTTACATCACGACTCTATGGAATGAAGACCCACGACCTCTCGGTTGTAATTACATCATTCAACTAGAGTGAAGACCATAACCTCATCGTTGGATTTACATCACGACTCTATGGAATGAAGACCACGACCTCTCGGTTGTAATTACATCATTCAACTAGAGTGAAGACCATAACCTCATCATTTGGATTTACATCACGACTCTATGGAATGAAGACCCACGACCTCTCGGTTGTAATTACATCATTCAACTAGAGTGAAGACATAACCTCATCATTTGGATTTACATCACGACTCTATGGAATGAAGACCCACGACCTCTCGGTTGTAATTACATCATTCAACTAGAGTGAAGACCATAACCTCATCATTTGGATTTACATCACGACTCTATGGAATGAAGACCCACGACCTCTCGGTTGTAATTACATCATTCAACTAGAGTGAAGACCATAACCTCATCGCTGGATTTACATCACGACTCTATGGAATGAAGACCCACGACCTCTCGGTTGTAATTACATCATTCAACTAGAGTGAAGACCATAACCTCATCTGGATTTACATCACGACTCTATGGAATGAAGACCACGACCTCTCGGTTGTAATTACATCATTCAACTAGAGTGAAGACATAACCTCATCGTTGGATTTACATCACACGACTCTATGGAATGAAGACCCACGACCTCTCGGTTGTAATTACATCATTCAACTAGAGTGAAGACCATAACCTCATCGTTGGATTTACATCACACGACTCTATGGAATGAAGACCACGACCTCTCGGTTGTAATTACATCATTCAACTAGAGTGAAGACCATAACCTCATCGCTGGATTTACATCACGACTCTATGGAATGAAGACCCACGACCTCTCGGTTGTAATTACATCATTCAACTAGAGTGAAGACCGCAACCTCATCGTTGGATTTACATCACACGACTCTATGGAATGAAGACCACGACCTCTCGGTTGTAATTACATCATTCAACTAGAGTGAAGACCATAACCTCATCATTTGGATTTACATCACGACTCTATGGAATGAAGACCCACGACCTCTCGGTTGTAATTACATCATTCAACTAGAGTGAAGACCATAACCTCATCGTTGGATTTACATCACGACTCTATGGAATGAAGACCACGACCTCTCGGTTGTAATTACATCATTCAACTAGAGTGAAGACCATAACCTCATCGTTGGATTTACATCACGACTCTATGGAATGAAGACCCACGACCTCTCGGTTGTAATTACATCATTCAACTAGAGTGAAGACCATAACCTCATCGTTGGATTTACATCACACGACTCTATGGAATGAAGACCCACGACCTCTCGGTTGTAATTACATCATTCAACTAGAGTGAAGACATAACCTCATCGTTGGATTTACATCACGACTCTATGGAATGAAGACCACGACCTCTCGGTTGTAATTACATCATTCAACTAGAGTGAAGACCGCAACCTCATCGTTGGATTTACATCACGACTCTATGGAATGAAGACCCACGACCTCTCGGTTGTAATTACATCATTCAACTAGAGTGAAGACCATAACCTCATCATTTGGATTTACATCACGACTCTATGGAATGAAGACCACGACCTCTCGGTTGTAATTACATCATTCAACTAGAGTGAAGACCGCAACCTCATCGTTGGATTTACATCACGACTCTATGGAATGAAGACCCACGACCTCTCGGTTGTAATTACATCATTCAACTAGAGTGAAGACATAACCTCATCGTTGGATTTACATCACGACTCTATGGAATGAAGACCACGACCTCTCGGTTGTAATTACATCATTCAACTAGAGTGAAGACCATAACCTCATCATTTGGATTTACATCACGACTCTATGGAATGAAGACCCACGACCTCTCGGTTGTAATTACATCATTCAACTAGAGTGAAGACCATAACCTCATCGCTGGATTTACATCACGACTCTATGGAATGAAGACCCACGACCTCTCGGTTGTAATTACATCATTCAACTAGAGTGAAGACCATAACCTCATCGTTGGATTTACATCACACGACTCTATGGAATGAAGACCACGACCTCTCGGTTGTAATTACATCATTCAACTAGAGTGAAGACCGCAACCTCATCATTTGGATTTACATCACACGACTCTATGGAATGAAGACCACGACCTCTCGGTTGTAATTACATCATTCAACTAGAGTGAAGACCATAACCTCATCATTTGGATTTACATCACGACTCTATGGAATGAAGACCCACGACCTCTCGGTTGTAATTACATCATTCAACTAGAGTGAAGACCATAACCTCATCATTTGGATTTACATCACGACTCTATGGAATGAAGACCCACGACCTCTCGGTTGTAATTACATCATTCAACTAGAGTGAAGACCGCAACCTCATCGTTGGATTTACATCACGACTCTATGGAATGAAGACCACGACCTCTCGGTTGTAATTACATCATTCAACTAGAGTGAAGACCATAACCTCATCATTTGGATTTACATCACGACTCTATGGAATGAAGACCCACGACCTCTCGGTTGTAATTACATCATTCAACTAGAGTGAAGACCATAACCTCATCATTTGGATTTACATCACACGACTCTATGGAATGAAGACCACGACCTCTCGGTTGTAATTACATCATTCAACTAGAGTGAAGACCATAACCTCATCATTGGATTTACATCACGACTCTATGGAATGAAGACCACGACCTCTCGGTTGTAATTACATCATTCAACTAGAGTGAAGACCATAACCTCATCGTTGGATTTACATCACGACTCTATGGAATGAAGACCACGACCTCTCGGTTGTAATTACATCATTCAACTAGAGTGAAGACCATAACCTCATCATTTGGATTTACATCACGACTCTATGGAATGAAGACCACGACCTCTCGGTTGTAATTACATCATTCAACTAGAGTGAAGACCATAACCTCATCGCTGGATTTACATCACACGACTCTATGGAATGAAGACCCACGACCTCTCGGTTGTAATTACATCATTCAACTAGAGTGAAGACCATAACCTCATCATTTGGATTTACATCACGACTCTATGGAATGAAGACCCACGACCTCTCGGTTGTAATTACATCATTCAACTAGAGTGAAGACCATAACCTCATCATTTGGATTTACATCACGACTCTATGGAATGAAGACCACGACCTCTCGGTTGTAATTACATCATTCAACTAGAGTGAAGACCATAACCTCATCGTTGGATTTACATCACGACTCTATGGAATGAAGACCACGACCTCTCGGTTGTAATTACATCATTCAACTAGAGTGAAGACCATAACCTCATCATTTGGATTTACATCACACGACTCTATGGAATGAAGACCCACGACCTCTCGGTTGTAATTACATCATTCAACTAGAGTGAAGACCATAACCTCATCGTTGGATTTACATCACACGACTCTATGGAATGAAGACCACGACCTCTCGGTTGTAATTACATCATTCAACTAGAGTGAAGACCATAACCTCATCATTTGGATTTACATCACGACTCTATGGAATGAAGACCACGACCTCTCGGTTGTAATTACATCATTCAACTAGAGTGAAGACCATAACCTCATCCTGGATTTACATCACGACTCTATGGAATGAAGACCCACGACCTCTCGGTTGTAATTACATCATTCAACTAGAGTGAAGACCATAACCTCATCGTTGGATTTACATCACGACTCTATGGAATGAAGACCCACGACCTCTCGGTTGTAATTACATCATTCAACTAGAGTGAAGACCATAACCTCATCATTTGGATTTACATCACGACTCTATGGAATGAAGACCACGACCTCTCGGTTGTAATTACATCATTCAACTAGAGTGAAGACCATAACCTCATCGCTGGATTTACATCACGACTCTATGGAATGAAGACCCACGACCTCTCGGTTGTAATTACATCATTCAACTAGAGTGAAGACCATAACCTCATCGTTGGATTTACATCACGACTCTATGGAATGAAGACCACGACCTCTCGGTTGTAATTACATCATTCAACTAGAGTGAAGACCATAACCTCATCGTTGGATTTACATCACGACTCTATGGAATGAAGACCACGACCTCTCGGTTGTAATTACATCATTCAACTAGAGTGAAGACCATAACCTCATCATTTGGATTTACATCACGACTCTATGGAATGAAGACCCACGACCTCTCGGTTGTAATTACATCATTCAACTAGAGTGAAGACCATAACCTCATCATTTGGATTTACATCACGACTCTATGGAATGAAGACCCACGACCTCTCGGTTGTAATTACATCATTCAACTAGAGTGAAGACCATAACCTCATCGTTGGATTTACATCACGACTCTATGGAATGAAGACCCACGACCTCTCGGTTGTAATTACATCATTCAACTAGAGTGAAGACCATAACCTCATCGTTGGATTTACATCACGACTCTATGGAATGAAGACCCACGACCTCTCGGTTGTAATTACATCATTCAACTAGAGTGAAGACCACAACCTCATCGTTGGATTTACATCACGACTCTATGGAATGAAGACCACGACCTCTCGGTTGTAATTACATCATTCAACTAGAGTGAAGACCATAACCTCATCATTTGGATTTACATCACACGACTCTATGGAATGAAGACCCACGACCTCTCGGTTGTAATTACATCATTCAACTAGAGTGAAGACCATAACCTCATCATTTGGATTTACATCACGACTCTATGGAATGAAGACCACGACCTCTCGGTTGTAATTACATCATTCAACTAGAGTGAAGACCATAACCTCATCTGGATTTACATCACGACTCTATGGAATGAAGACCACGACCTCTCGGTTGTAATTACATCATTCAACTAGAGTGAAGACCGCAACCTCATCGTTGGATTTACATCACGACTCTATGGAATGAAGACCACGACCTCTCGGTTGTAATTACATCATTCAACTAGAGTGAAGACCATAACCTCATCGCTGGATTTACATCACGACTCTATGGAATGAAGACCCACGACCTCTCGGTTGTAATTACATCATTCAACTAGAGTGAAGACCATAACCTCATCGTTGGATTTACATCACGACTCTATGGAATGAAGACCACGACCTCTCGGTTGTAATTACATCATTCAACTAGAGTGAAGACCATAACCTCATCATTTGGATTTACATCACGACTCTATGGAATGAAGACCCACGACCTCTCGGTTGTAATTACATCATTCAACTAGAGTGAAGACCATAACCTCATCGCTGGATTTACATCACGACTCTATGGAATGAAGACCACGACCTCTCGGTTGTAATTACATCATTCAACTAGAGTGAAGACCATAACCTCATCGTTGGATTTACATCACGACTCTATGGAATGAAGACCACGACCTCTCGGTTGTAATTACATCATTCAACTAGAGTGAAGACCATAACCTCATCGTTGGATTTACATCACGACTCTATGGAATGAAGACCCACGACCTCTCGGTTGTAATTACATCATTCAACTAGAGTGAAGACCATAACCTCATCATTGGATTTACATCACGACTCTATGGAATGAAGACCACGACCTCTCGGTTGTAATTACATCATTCAACTAGAGTGAAGACCATAACCTCATCATTTGGATTTACATCACGACTCTATGGAATGAAGACCCACGACCTCTCGGTTGTAATTACATCATTCAACTAGAGTGAAGACCATAACCTCATCATTTGGATTTACATCACGACTCTATGGAATGAAGACCACGACCTCTCGGTTGTAATTACATCATTCAACTAGAGTGAAGACCGAGAAACCTCATCATTTGGATTTACATCACACGACTCTATGGAATGAAGACCACGACCTCTCGGTTGTAATTACATCATTCAACTAGAGTGAAGACATAACCTCATCGTTGGATTTACATCACGACTCTATGGAATGAAGACCACGACCTCTCGGTTGTAATTACATCATTCAACTAGAGTGAAGACCATAACCTCATCGCTGGATTTACATCACACGACTCTATGGAATGAAGACCCACGACCTCTCGGTTGTAATTACATCATTCAACTAGAGTGAAGACCATAACCTCATCGTTGGATTTACATCACGACTCTATGGAATGAAGACCCACGACCTCTCGGTTGTAATTACATCATTCAACTAGAGTGAAGACATAACCTCATCGCTGGATTTACATCACGACTCTATGGAATGAAGACCCACGACCTCTCGGTTGTAATTACATCATTCAACTAGAGTGAAGACCATAACCTCATCGTTGGATTTACATCACGACTCTATGGAATGAAGACCCACGACCTCTCGGTTGTAATTACATCATTCAACTAGAGTGAAGACCATAACCTCATCATTTGGATTTACATCACGACTCTATGGAATGAAGACCACGACCTCTCGGTTGTAATTACATCATTCAACTAGAGTGAAGACCGCAACCTCATCATTGGATTTACATCACGACTCTATGGAATGAAGACCCACGACCTCTCGGTTGTAATTACATCATTCAACTAGAGTGAAGACCATAACCTCATCGTTGGATTTACATCACACGACTCTATGGAATGAAGACCCACGACCTCTCGGTTGTAATTACATCATTCAACTAGAGTGAAGACCATAACCTCATCGTTGGATTTACATCACACGACTCTATGGAATGAAGACCACGACCTCTCGGTTGTAATTACATCATTCAACTAGAGTGAAGACCATAACCTCATCATTTGGATTTACATCACGACTCTATGGAATGAAGACCACGACCTCTCGGTTGTAATTACATCATTCAACTAGAGTGAAGACCGCAACCTCATCGCTGGATTTACATCACGACTCTATGGAATGAAGACCCACGACCTCTCGGTTGTAATTACATCATTCAACTAGAGTGAAGACCATAACCTCATCGTTGGATTTACATCACGACTCTATGGAATGAAGACCACGACCTCTCGGTTGTAATTACATCATTCAACTAGAGTGAAGACCATAACCTCATCGTTGGATTTACATCACGACTCTATGGAATGAAGACCCACGACCTCTCGGTTGTAATTACATCATTCAACTAGAGTGAAGACCATAACCTCATCATTTGGATTTACATCACGACTCTATGGAATGAAGACCACGACCTCTCGGTTGTAATTACATCATTCAACTAGAGTGAAGACCATAACCTCATCGTTGGATTTACATCACGACTCTATGGAATGAAGACCCACGACCTCTCGGTTGTAATTACATCATTCAACTAGAGTGAAGACCACAACCTCATCATTTGGATTTACATCACGACTCTATGGAATGAAGACCACGACCTCTCGGTTGTAATTACATCATTCAACTAGAGTGAAGACCATAACCTCATCATTGGATTTACATCACGACTCTATGGAATGAAGACCCACGACCTCTCGGTTGTAATTACATCATTCAACTAGAGTGAAGACCATAACCTCATCGTTGGATTTACATCACCTGACTCAATGGAATGAAGACCACGACCTCTCGGTTGTAATTACATCATTCAGCTAGAGTGAAGACAATAACCTCATCGCTGGATTTACATCATCTGACTCTATGGAATGAAGACCACGACCTCTCGGTGGTAATTACATCATTTACCTAGAGTGAAGACCAAAACCTCATCGTTGGATTTACATCTCCTGACTCTAGGGAATGAAGACCACGACCTCTCGGTTGTAATTACATCATTCAACTAGAGTGAAGACCATAACCTCATCATTTGGATTTACATCACGACTCTATGGAATGAAGACCCACGACCTCTCGGTTGTAATTACATCATTCAACTAGAGTGAAGACCATAACCTCATCGCTGGATTTACATCACGACTCTATGGAATGAAGACCACGACCTCTCGGTTGTAATTACATCATTCAACTAGAGTGAAGACCATAACCTCATCATTTGGATTTACATCACGACTCTATGGAATGAAGACCCACGACCTCTCGGTTGTAATTACATCATTCAACTAGAGTGAAGACCATAACCTCATCATTGGATTTACATCACGACTCTATGGAATGAAGACCACGACCTCTCGGTTGTAATTACATCATTCAACTAGAGTGAAGACCGCAACCTCATCGTTGGATTTACATCACGACTCTATGGAATGAAGACCACGACCTCTCGGTTGTAATTACATCATTCAACTAGAGTGAAGACCATAACCTCATCGTTGGATTTACATCACACGACTCTATGGAATGAAGACCCACGACCTCTCGGTTGTAATTACATCATTCAACTAGAGTGAAGACCATAACCTCATCGCTGGATTTACATCACGACTCTATGGAATGAAGACCCACGACCTCTCGGTTGTAATTACATCATTCAACTAGAGTGAAGACCATAACCTCATCGTTGGATTTACATCACGACTCTATGGAATGAAGACCACGACCTCTCGGTTGTAATTACATCATTCAACTAGAGTGAAGACCATAACCTCATCGTTGGATTTACATCACGACTCTATGGAATGAAGACCACGACCTCTCGGTTGTAATTACATCATTCAACTAGAGTGAAGACCATAACCTCATCATTTGGATTTACATCACGACTCTATGGAATGAAGACCACGACCTCTCGGTTGTAATTACATCATTCAACTAGAGTGAAGACCATAACCTCATCATTTGGATTTACATCACGACTCTATGGAATGAAGACCCACGACCTCTCGGTTGTAATTACATCATTCAACTAGAGTGAAGACCATAACCTCATCGTTGGATTTACATCACGACTCTATGGAATGAAGACCACGACCTCTCGGTTGTAATTACATCATTCAACTAGAGTGAAGACCATAACCTCATCTTGGATTTACATCACACGACTCTATGGAATGAAGACCACGACCTCTCGGTTGTAATTACATCATTCAACTAGAGTGAAGACCATAACCTCATCTTTGGATTTACATCACACGACTCTATGGAATGAAGACCCACGACCTCTCGGTTGTAATTACATCATTCAACTAGAGTGAAGACCATAACCTCATCGCTGGATTTACATCACGACTCTATGGAATGAAGACCACGACCTCTCGGTTGTAATTACATCATTCAACTAGAGTGAAGACCATAACCTCATCATTGGATTTACATCACGACTCTATGGAATGAAGACCACGACCTCTCGGTTGTAATTACATCATTCAACTAGAGTGAAGACCATAACCTCATCGCTGGATTTACATCACACGACTCTATGGAATGAAGACCCACGACCTCTCGGTTGTAATTACATCATTCAACTAGAGTGAAGACCATAACCTCATCGTTGGATTTACATCACACGACTCTATGGAATGAAGACCCACGACCTCTCGGTTGTAATTACATCATTCAACTAGAGTGAAGACATAACCTCATCGCTGGATTTACATCACGACTCTATGGAATGAAGACCACGACCTCTCGGTTGTAATTACATCATTCAACTAGAGTGAAGACCGCAACCTCATCGTTGGATTTACATCACGACTCTATGGAATGAAGACCACGACCTCTCGGTTGTAATTACATCATTCAACTAGAGTGAAGACCATAACCTCATCGTTGGATTTACATCACGACTCTATGGAATGAAGACCACGACCTCTCGGTTGTAATTACATCATTCAACTAGAGTGAAGACCATAACCTCATCATTTGGATTTACATCACGACTCTATGGAATGAAGACCCACGACCTCTCGGTTGTAATTACATCATTCAACTAGAGTGAAGACCATAACCTCATCATTTGGATTTACATCACGACTCTATGGAATGAAGACCACGACCTCTCGGTTGTAATTACATCATTCAACTAGAGTGAAGACCATAACCTCATCATTTGGATTTACATCACGACTCTATGGAATGAAGACCACGACCTCTCGGTTGTAATTACATCATTCAACTAGAGTGAAGACCATAACCTCATCGTTGGATTTACATCACGACTCTATGGAATGAAGACCACGACCTCTCGGTTGTAATTACATCATTCAACTAGAGTGAAGACATAACCTCATCATTTGGATTTACATCACGACTCTATGGAATGAAGACCCACGACCTCTCGGTTGTAATTACATCATTCAACTAGAGTGAAGACCATAACCTCATCGTTGGATTTACATCACGACTCTATGGAATGAAGACCACGACCTCTCGGTTGTAATTACATCATTCAACTAGAGTGAAGACCATAACCTCATCTTTGGATTTACATCACGACTCTATGGAATGAAGACCACGACCTCTCGGTTGTAATTACATCATTCAACTAGAGTGAAGACCATAACCTCATCGTTGGATTTACATCACGACTCTATGGAATGAAGACCCACGACCTCTCGGTTGTAATTACATCATTCAACTAGAGTGAAGACCATAACCTCATCATTTGGATTTACATCACACGACTCTATGGAATGAAGACCACGACCTCTCGGTTGTAATTACATCATTCAACTAGAGTGAAGACCATAACCTCATCATTTGGATTTACATCACGACTCTATGGAATGAAGACCCACGACCTCTCGGTTGTAATTACATCATTCAACTAGAGTGAAGACCATAACCTCATCATTTGGATTTACATCACGACTCTATGGAATGAAGACCCACGACCTCTCGGTTGTAATTACATCATTCAACTAGAGTGAAGACCATAACCTCATCGTTGGATTTACATCACGACTCTATGGAATGAAGACCACGACCTCTCGGTTGTAATTACATCATTCAACTAGAGTGAAGACCATAACCTCATCATTTGGATTTACATCACGACTCTATGGAATGAAGACCACGACCTCTCGGTTGTAATTACATCATTCAACTAGAGTGAAGACCATAACCTCATCGCTGGATTTACATCACGACTCTATGGAATGAAGACCACGACCTCTCGGTTGTAATTACATCATTCAACTAGAGTGAAGACCATAACCTCATCGTTGGATTTACATCACGACTCTATGGAATGAAGACCACGACCTCTCGGTTGTAATTACATCATTCAACTAGAGTGAAGACCATAACCTCATCATTTGGATTTACATCACGACTCTATGGAATGAAGACCCACGACCTCTCGGTTGTAATTACATCATTCAACTAGAGTGAAGACCATAACCTCATCATTGGATTTACATCACGACTCTATGGAATGAAGACCCACGACCTCTCGGTTGTAATTACATCATTCAACTAGAGTGAAGACCATAACCTCATCATTTGGATTTACATCACGACTCTATGGAATGAAGACCACGACCTCTCGGTTGTAATTACATCATTCAACTAGAGTGAAGACCATAACCTCATCGCTGGATTTACATCACGACTCTATGGAATGAAGACCACGACCTCTCGGTTGTAATTACATCATTCAACTAGAGTGAAGACCATAACCTCATCTGGATTTACATCACGACTCTATGGAATGAAGACCACGACCTCTCGGTTGTAATTACATCATTCAACTAGAGTGAAGACCATAACCTCATCGTTGGATTTACATCACGACTCTATGGAATGAAGACCACGACCTCTCGGTTGTAATTACATCATTCAACTAGAGTGAAGACCATAACCTCATCATTGGATTTACATCACGACTCTATGGAATGAAGACCACGACCTCTCGGTTGTAATTACATCATTCAACTAGAGTGAAGACCATAACCTCATCATTTGGATTTACATCACGACTCTATGGAATGAAGACCACGACCTCTCGGTTGTAATTACATCATTCAACTAGAGTGAAGACCATAACCTCATCGTTGGATTTACATCACGACTCTATGGAATGAAGACCCACGACCTCTCGGTTGTAATTACATCATTCAACTAGAGTGAAGACCACAACCTCATCATTTGGATTTACATCACGACTCTATGGAATGAAGACCACGACCTCTCGGTTGTAATTACATCATTCAACTAGAGTGAAGACCATAACCTCATCATTGGATTTACATCACGACTCTATGGAATGAAGACCCACGACCTCTCGGTTGTAATTACATCATTCAACTAGAGTGAAGACCATAACCTCATCATTGGATTTACATCACGACTCTATGGAATGAAGACCACGACCTCTCGGTTGTAATTACATCATTCAACTAGAGTGAAGACCATAACCTCATCGTTGGATTTACATCACGACTCTATGGAATGAAGACCACGACCTCTCGGTTGTAATTACATCATTCAACTAGAGTGAAGACCATAACCTCATCATTTGGATTTACATCACGACTCTATGGAATGAAGACCACGACCTCTCGGTTGTAATTACATCATTCAACTAGAGTGAAGACCATAACCTCATCTTTGGATTTACATCACGACTCTATGGAATGAAGACCCACGACCTCTCGGTTGTAATTACATCATTCAACTAGAGTGAAGACCATAACCTCATCGTTGGATTTACATCACGACTCTATGGAATGAAGACCACGACCTCTCGGTTGTAATTACATCATTCAACTAGAGTGAAGACCATAACCTCATTTGGATTTACATCACGACTCTATGGAATGAAGACCACGACCTCTCGGTTGTAATTACATCATTCAACTAGAGTGAAGACCGCAACCTCATCATTTGGATTTACATCACGACTCTATGGAATGAAGACCCACGACCTCTCGGTTGTAATTACATCATTCAACTAGAGTGAAGACCATAACCTCATCGTTGGATTTACATCACGACTCTATGGAATGAAGACCACGACCTCTCGGTTGTAATTACATCATTCAACTAGAGTGAAGACCGCAACCTCATCGTTGGATTTACATCACGACTCTATGGAATGAAGACCACGACCTCTCGGTTGTAATTACATCATTCAACTAGAGTGAAGACCATAACCTCATCATGGATTTACATCACGACTCTATGGAATGAAGACCACGACCTCTCGGTTGTAATTACATCATTCAACTAGAGTGAAGACCATAACCTCATCATTGGATTTACATCACGACTCTATGGAATGAAGACCACGACCTCTCGGTTGTAATTACATCATTCAACTAGAGTGAAGAGACATAACCTCATCTTGGATTTACATCACGACTCTATGGAATGAAGACCACGACCTCTCGGTTGTAATTACATCATTCAACTAGAGTGAAGACCATAACCTCATCATTGGATTTACATCACGACTCTATGGAATGAAGACCACGACCTCTCGGTTGTAATTACATCATTCAACTAGAGTGAAGACCGCAACCTCATCGTTGGATTTACATCACGACTCTATGGAATGAAGACCACGACCTCTCGGTTGTAATTACATCATTCAACTAGAGTGAAGACCACAACCTCATCATTTGGATTTACATCACGACTCTATGGAATGAAGACCCACGACCTCTCGGTTGTAATTACATCATTCAACTAGAGTGAAGACATAACCTCATCATTTGGATTTACATCACGACTCTATGGAATGAAGACCCACGACCTCTCGGTTGTAATTACATCATTCAACTAGAGTGAAGACCATAACCTCATCTTTGGATTTACATCACGACTCTATGGAATGAAGACCCACGACCTCTCGGTTGTAATTACATCATTCAACTAGAGTGAAGACCATAACCTCATCATTTGGATTTACATCACGACTCTATGGAATGAAGACCACGACCTCTCGGTTGTAATTACATCATTCAACTAGAGTGAAGACCATAACCTCATCGCTGGATTTACATCACGACTCTATGGAATGAAGACCCACGACCTCTCGGTTGTAATTACATCATTCAACTAGAGTGAAGACCATAACCTCATCGCTGGATTTACATCACGACTCTATGGAATGAAGACCACGACCTCTCGGTTGTAATTACATCATTCAACTAGAGTGAAGACCATAACCTCATCATTTGGATTTACATCACGACTCTATGGAATGAAGACCACGACCTCTCGGTTGTAATTACATCATTCAACTAGAGTGAAGACCATAACCTCATCATTGGATTTACATCACGACTCTATGGAATGAAGACCACGACCTCTCGGTTGTAATTACATCATTCAACTAGAGTGAAGACCATAACCTCATCGCTGGATTTACATCACACGACTCTATGGAATGAAGACCACGACCTCTCGGTTGTAATTACATCATTCAACTAGAGTGAAGACCATAACCTCATCGTTGGATTTACATCACGACTCTATGGAATGAAGACCACGACCTCTCGGTTGTAATTACATCATTCAACTAGAGTGAAGACCATAACCTCATCGTTGGATTTACATCACACGACTCTATGGAATGAAGACCCACGACCTCTCGGTTGTAATTACATCATTCAACTAGAGTGAAGACCATAACCTCATCGCTGGATTTACATCACGACTCTATGGAATGAAGACCACGACCTCTCGGTTGTAATTACATCATTCAACTAGAGTGAAGACCACAACCTCATCATTTGGATTTACATCACGACTCTATGGAATGAAGACCACGACCTCTCGGTTGTAATTACATCATTCAACTAGAGTGAAGACCATAACCTCATCATTTGGATTTACATCACACGACTCTATGGAATGAAGACCACGACCTCTCGGTTGTAATTACATCATTCAACTAGAGTGAAGACCATAACCTCATCTTGGATTTACATCACACGACTCTATGGAATGAAGACCACGACCTCTCGGTTGTAATTACATCATTCAACTAGAGTGAAGACATAACCTCATCGTTGGATTTACATCACGACTCTATGGAATGAAGACCACGACCTCTCGGTTGTAATTACATCATTCAACTAGAGTGAAGACCACAACCTCATCGCTGGATTTACATCACGACTCTATGGAATGAAGACCACGACCTCTCGGTTGTAATTACATCATTCAACTAGAGTGAAGACATAACCTCATCTTGGATTTACATCACGACTCTATGGAATGAAGACCCACGACCTCTCGGTTGTAATTACATCATTCAACTAGAGTGAAGACCACAACCTCATCATTTGGATTTACATCACGACTCTATGGAATGAAGACCACGACCTCTCGGTTGTAATTACATCATTCAACTAGAGTGAAGACCACAACCTCATCATTTGGATTTACATCACGACTCTATGGAATGAAGACCCACGACCTCTCGGTTGTAATTACATCATTCAACTAGAGTGAAGACCACAACCTCATCATTTGGATTTACATCACGACTCTATGGAATGAAGACCCACGACCTCTCGGTTGTAATTACATCATTCAACTAGAGTGAAGACCGCAACCTCATCGTTGGATTTACATCACGACTCTATGGAATGAAGACCACGACCTCTCGGTTGTAATTACATCATTCAACTAGAGTGAAGACCATAACCTCATCGTTGGATTTACATCACGACTCTATGGAATGAAGACCACGACCTCTCGGTTGTAATTACATCATTCAACTAGAGTGAAGACCATAACCTCATCGTTGGATTTACATCACGACTCTATGGAATGAAGACCACGACCTCTCGGTTGTAATTACATCATTCAACTAGAGTGAAGACCATAACCTCATCTGGATTTACATCACGACTCTATGGAATGAAGACCACGACCTCTCGGTTGTAATTACATCATTCAACTAGAGTGAAGACCATAACCTCATCATTGGATTTACATCACGACTCTATGGAATGAAGACCCACGACCTCTCGGTTGTAATTACATCATTCAACTAGAGTGAAGACCATAACCTCATCGTTGGATTTACATCACACGACTCTATGGAATGAAGACCACGACCTCTCGGTTGTAATTACATCATTCAACTAGAGTGAAGACCATAACCTCATCATTTGGATTTACATCACGACTCTATGGAATGAAGACCACGACCTCTCGGTTGTAATTACATCATTCAACTAGAGTGAAGACATAACCTCATCATTGGATTTACATCACGACTCTATGGAATGAAGACCACGACCTCTCGGTTGTAATTACATCATTCAACTAGAGTGAAGACCATAACCTCATCATTTGGATTTACATCACGACTCTATGGAATGAAGACCACGACCTCTCGGTTGTAATTACATCATTCAACTAGAGTGAAGACCATAACCTCATCGTTGGATTTACATCACGACTCTATGGAATGAAGACCCACGACCTCTCGGTTGTAATTACATCATTCAACTAGAGTGAAGACCATAACCTCATCGTTGGATTTACATCACGACTCTATGGAATGAAGACCACGACCTCTCGGTTGTAATTACATCATTCAACTAGAGTGAAGACCACAACCTCATCTTGGATTTACATCACGACTCTATGGAATGAAGACCCACGACCTCTCGGTTGTAATTACATCATTCAACTAGAGTGAAGACATAACCTCATCGCTTGATTTACATCACGACTCTATGGAATGAAGACCACGACCTCTCGGTTGT
The DNA here is from genome assembly GCA_029783415.1 of Anisodus acutangulus. Taxonomy (NCBI): domain Eukaryota; kingdom Viridiplantae; phylum Streptophyta; class Magnoliopsida; order Solanales; family Solanaceae; genus Anisodus; species Anisodus acutangulus. The sequence continues at coordinate 19,075 of CM056501.1, forward strand.
AATTACATCATTCAACTAGAGTGAAGACCATAACCTCATCATTTGGATTTACATCACGACTCTATGGAATGAAGACCCACGACCTCTCGGTTGTAATTACATCATTCAACTAGAGTGAAGACCATAACCTCATCGTTGGATTTACATCACGACTCTATGGAATGAAGACCACGACCTCTCGGTTGTAATTACATCATTCAACTAGAGTGAAGACCGCAACCTCATCATTGGATTTACATCACACGACTCTATGGAATGAAGACCACGACCTCTCGGTTGTAATTACATCATTCAACTAGAGTGAAGACCATAACCTCATTTGGATTTACATCACGACTCTATGGAATGAAGACCCACGACCTCTCGGTTGTAATTACATCATTCAACTAGAGTGAAGACCATAACCTCATCGTTGGATTTACATCACGACTCTATGGAATGAAGACCACGACCTCTCGGTTGTAATTACATCATTCAACTAGAGTGAAGACCATAACCTCATCGGATTTACATCACGACTCTATGGAATGAAGACCACGACCTCTCGGTTGTAATTACATCATTCAACTAGAGTGAAGACCATAACCTCATCGTTGGATTTACATCACGACTCTATGGAATGAAGACCACGACCTCTCGGTTGTAATTACATCATTCAACTAGAGTGAAGACCATAACCTCATCATTGGATTTACATCACGACTCTATGGAATGAAGACCCACGACCTCTCGGTTGTAATTACATCATTCAACTAGAGTGAAGACCATAACCTCATCGCTGGATTTACATCACACGACTCTATGGAATGAAGACCCACGACCTCTCGGTTGTAATTACATCATTCAACTAGAGTGAAGACCATAACCTCATCGTTGGATTTACATCACGTGTCTCTATGGAATGAAGACCACGACGACTCGGTTGTATGTTCATCTTTCAACTAGAGTGAAGACCACAACCTCATCATTTGGATTTACATCACACGACTCTATGGAATGAAGACCACGACCTCTCGGTTGTAATTACATCATTCAACTAGAGTGAAGACAAACCTCATCGTTGGATTTACATCACGACTCTATGGAATGAAGACCACGACCTCTCGGTTGTAATTACATCATTCAACTAGAGTGAAGACCATAACCTCATCATTTGGATTTACATCACACGACTCTATGGAATGAAGACCCACGACCTCTCGGTTGTAATTACATCATTCAACTAGAGTGAAGACCACAACCTCATCATTGGATTTACATCACGACTCTATGGAATGAAGACCACGACCTCTCGGTTGTAATTACATCATTCAACTAGAGTGAAGACATAACCTCATCGTTGGATTTACATCACGACTCTATGGAATGAAGACCACGACCTCTCGGTTGTAATTACATCATTCAACTAGAGTGAAGACCATAACCTCATCGCTGGATTTACATCACGACTCTATGGAATGAAGACCCACGACCTCTCGGTTGTAATTACATCATTCAACTAGAGTGAAGACCATAACCTCATCGTTGGATTTACATCACGACTCTATGGAATGAAGACCACGACCTCTCGGTTGTAATTACATCATTCAACTAGAGTGAAGACCATAACCTCATCATTTGGATTTACATCACGACTCTATGGAATGAAGACCCACGACCTCTCGGTTGTAATTACATCATTCAACTAGAGTGAAGACCACAACCTCATCATTTGGATTTACATCACGACTCTATGGAATGAAGACCACGACCTCTCGGTTGTAATTACATCATTCAACTAGAGTGAAGACATAACCTCATCGTTGGATTTACATCACACGACTCTATGGAATGAAGACCCACGACCTCTCGGTTGTAATTACATCATTCAACTAGAGTGAAGACCACAACCTCATCATTTGGATTTACATCACGACTCTATGGAATGAAGACCACGACCTCTCGGTTGTAATTACATCATTCAACTAGAGTGAAGACCATAACCTCATCGTTGGATTTACATCACACGACTCTATGGAATGAAGACCACGACCTCTCGGTTGTAATTACATCATTCAACTAGAGTGAAGACCATAACCTCATCATTTGGATTTACATCACGACTCTATGGAATGAAGACCACGACCTCTCGGTTGTAATTACATCATTCAACTAGAGTGAAGACCGCAACCTCATCATTTGGATTTACATCACACGACTCTATGGAATGAAGACCACGACCTCTCGGTTGTAATTACATCATTCAACTAGAGTGAAGACCATAACCTCATCGCTGGATTTACATCACACGACTCTATGGAATGAAGACCCACGACCTCTCGGTTGTAATTACATCATTCAACTAGAGTGAAGACCACAACCTCATCATTTGGATTTACATCACGACTCTATGGAATGAAGACCACGACCTCTCGGTTGTAATTACATCATTCAACTAGAGTGAAGACCATAACCTCATCGTTGGATTTACATCACGACTCTATGGAATGAAGACCACGACCTCTCGGTTGTAATTACATCATTCAACTAGAGTGAAGACCGCAACCTCATCATTGGATTTACATCACGACTCTATGGAATGAAGACCACGACCTCTCGGTTGTAATTACATCATTCAACTAGAGTGAAGACCATAACCTCATCGTTGGATTTACATCACGACTCTATGGAATGAAGACCACGACCTCTCGGTTGTAATTACATCATTCAACTAGAGTGAAGACCACAACCTCATCATTTGGATTTACATCACGACTCTATGGAATGAAGACCACGACCTCTCGGTTGTAATTACATCATTCAACTAGAGTGAAGACCATAACCTCATCGTTGGATTTACATCACGACTCTATGGAATGAAGACCACGACCTCTCGGTTGTAATTACATCATTCAACTAGAGTGAAGACACAACCTCATCATTGGATTTACATCACGACTCTATGGAATGAAGACCCACGACCTCTCGGTTGTAATTACATCATTCAACTAGAGTGAAGACCACAACCTCATCATTTGGATTTACATCACGACTCTATGGAATGAAGACCACGACCTCTCGGTTGTAATTACATCATTCAACTAGAGTGAAGACCATAACCTCATCATTGGATTTACATCACACGACTCTATGGAATGAAGACCCACGACCTCTCGGTTGTAATTACATCATTCAACTAGAGTGAAGACCATAACCTCATCATTTGGATTTACATCACACGACTCTATGGAATGAAGACCACGACCTCTCGGTTGTAATTACATCATTCAACTAGAGTGAAGACCACAACCTCATCATTTGGATTTACATCACGACTCTATGGAATGAAGACCACGACCTCTCGGTTGTAATTACATCATTCAACTAGAGTGAAGACATAACCTCATCGCTTGATTTACATCACACGACTCTATGGAATGAAGACCCACGACCTCTCGGTTGTAATTACATCATTCAACTAGAGTGAAGACCATAACCTCATCGCTGGATTTACATCACACGACTCTATGGAATGAAGACCCACGACCTCTCGGTTGTAATTACATCATTCAACTAGAGTGAAGACCATAACCTCATCATTTGGATTTACATCACGACTCTATGGAATGAAGACCACGACCTCTCGGTTGTAATTACATCATTCAACTAGAGTGAAGACCATAACCTCATCGTTGGATTTACATCACGACTCTATGGAATGAAGACCACGACCTCTCGGTTGTAATTACATCATTCAACTAGAGTGAAGACCATAACCTCATCATTTGGATTTACATCACGACTCTATGGAATGAAGACCACGACCTCTCGGTTGTAATTACATCATTCAACTAGAGTGAAGACCGCAACCTCATCGCTGGATTTACATCACGACTCTATGGAATGAAGACCCACGACCTCTCGGTTGTAATTACATCATTCAACTAGAGTGAAGACCATAACCTCATCATTTGGATTTACATCACGACTCTATGGAATGAAGACCACGACCTCTCGGTTGTAATTACATCATTCAACTAGAGTGAAGACCATAACCTCATCGCTGGATTTACATCACGACTCTATGGAATGAAGACCACGACCTCTCGGTTGTAATTACATCATTCAACTAGAGTGAAGACCATAACCTCATCATTTGGATTTACATCACGACTCTATGGAATGAAGACCACGACCTCTCGGTTGTAATTACATCATTCAACTAGAGTGAAGACCATAACCTCATCGTTGGATTTACATCACACGACTCTATGGAATGAAGACCACGACCTCTCGGTTGTAATTACATCATTCAACTAGAGTGAAGACCATAACCTCATCATTTGGATTTACATCACGACTCTATGGAATGAAGACCACGACCTCTCGGTTGTAATTACATCATTCAACTAGAGTGAAGACCATAACCTCATCATTTGGATTTACATCACGACTCTATGGAATGAAGACCCACGACCTCTCGGTTGTAATTACATCATTCAACTAGAGTGAAGACCATAACCTCATCGTTGGATTTACATCACACGACTCTATGGAATGAAGACCACGACCTCTCGGTTGTAATTACATCATTCAACTAGAGTGAAGACCATAACCTCATCATTTGGATTTACATCACGACTCTATGGAATGAAGACCACGACCTCTCGGTTGTAATTACATCATTCAACTAGAGTGAAGACATAACCTCATCGCTGGATTTACATCACGACTCTATGGAATGAAGACCACGACCTCTCGGTTGTAATTACATCATTCAACTAGAGTGAAGACCATAACCTCATCGCTGGATTTACATCACGACTCTATGGAATGAAGACCACGACCTCTCGGTTGTAATTACATCATTCAACTAGAGTGAAGACCATAACCTCATCATTTGGATTTACATCACGACTCTATGGAATGAAGACCCACGACCTCTCGGTTGTAATTACATCATTCAACTAGAGTGAAGACCACAACCTCATCATTTGGATTTACATCACGACTCTATGGAATGAAGACCACGACCTCTCGGTTGTAATTACATCATTCAACTAGAGTGAAGACCGCAACCTCATCATTGGATTTACATCACGACTCTATGGAATGAAGACCCACGACCTCTCGGTTGTAATTACATCATTCAACTAGAGTGAAGACCACAACCTCATCGTTGGATTTACATCACGACTCTATGGAATGAAGACCACGACCTCTCGGTTGTAATTACATCATTCAACTAGAGTGAAGACCATAACCTCATCATTTGGATTTACATCACGACTCTATGGAATGAAGACCCACGACCTCTCGGTTGTAATTACATCATTCAACTAGAGTGAAGACCATAACCTCATCGCTGGATTTACATCACACGACTCTATGGAATGAAGACCACGACCTCTCGGTTGTAATTACATCATTCAACTAGAGTGAAGACCATAACCTCATCATTTGGATTTACATCACGACTCTATGGAATGAAGACCACGACCTCTCGGTTGTAATTACATCATTCAACTAGAGTGAAGACCGCAACCTCATCATTGGATTTACATCACACGACTCTATGGAATGAAGACCCACGACCTCTCGGTTGTAATTACATCATTCAACTAGAGTGAAGACCATAACCTCATCGCTGGATTTACATCACGACTCTATGGAATGAAGACCACGACCTCTCGGTTGTAATTACATCATTCAACTAGAGTGAAGACCATAACCTCATCATTTGGATTTACATCACGACTCTATGGAATGAAGACCACGACCTCTCGGTTGTAATTACATCATTCAACTAGAGTGAAGACCACAACCTCATCATTTGGATTTACATCACGACTCTATGGAATGAAGACCCACGACCTCTCGGTTGTAATTACATCATTCAACTAGAGTGAAGACCATAACCTCATCATTTGGATTTACATCACGACTCTATGGAATGAAGACCACGACCTCTCGGTTGTAATTACATCATTCAACTAGAGTGAAGACCATAACCTCATCATTTGGATTTACATCACACGACTCTATGGAATGAAGACCACGACCTCTCGGTTGTAATTACATCATTCAACTAGAGTGAAGACCGCAACCTCATCATTTGGATTTACATCACGACTCTATGGAATGAAGACCACGACCTCTCGGTTGTAATTACATCATTCAACTAGAGTGAAGACCATAACCTCATCATTTGGATTTACATCACGACTCTATGGAATGAAGACCACGACCTCTCGGTTGTAATTACATCATTCAACTAGAGTGAAGACCATAACCTCATCGTTGGATTTACATCACGACTCTATGGAATGAAGACCACGACCTCTCGGTTGTAATTACATCATTCAACTAGAGTGAAGACCATAACCTCATCGTTGGATTTACATCACGACTCTATGGAATGAAGACCACGACCTCTCGGTTGTAATTACATCATTCAACTAGAGTGAAGACCACAACCTCATCATTGGATTTACATCACGACTCTATGGAATGAAGACCACGACCTCTCGGTTGTAATTACATCATTCAACTAGAGTGAAGACCATAACCTCATCATTTGGATTTACATCACGACTCTATGGAATGAAGACCACGACCTCTCGGTTGTAATTACATCATTCAACTAGAGTGAAGACCACAACCTCATCATTTGGATTTACATCACACGACTCTATGGAATGAAGACCCACGACCTCTCGGTTGTAATTACATCATTCAACTAGAGTGAAGACATAACCTCATCATTGGATTTACATCACGACTCTATGGAATGAAGACCACGACCTCTCGGTTGTAATTACATCATTCAACTAGAGTGAAGACCACAACCTCATCTTGGATTTACATCACGACTCTATGGAATGAAGACCCACGACCTCTCGGTTGTAATTACATCATTCAACTAGAGTGAAGACCATAACCTCATCGTTGGATTTACATCACGACTCTATGGAATGAAGACCCACGACCTCTCGGTTGTAATTACATCATTCAACTAGAGTGAAGACCATAACCTCATCTTTGGATTTACATCACACGACTCTATGGAATGAAGACCACGACCTCTCGGTTGTAATTACATCATTCAACTAGAGTGAAGACCACAACCTCATCATTTGGATTTACATCACGACTCTATGGAATGAAGACCACGACCTCTCGGTTGTAATTACATCATTCAACTAGAGTGAAGACCATAACCTCATCATTTGGATTTACATCACGACTCTATGGAATGAAGACCCACGACCTCTCGGTTGTAATTACATCATTCAACTAGAGTGAAGACCATAACCTCATCATTTGGATTTACATCACGACTCTATGGAATGAAGACCACGACCTCTCGGTTGTAATTACATCATTCAACTAGAGTGAAGACCATAACCTCATCGTTGGATTTACATCACGACTCTATGGAATGAAGACCACGACCTCTCGGTTGTAATTACATCATTCAACTAGAGTGAAGACCGCAACCTCATCGTTGGATTTACATCACGACTCTATGGAATGAAGACCACGACCTCTCGGTTGTAATTACATCATTCAACTAGAGTGAAGACCATAACCTCATCATTTGGATTTACATCACGACTCTATGGAATGAAGACCACGACCTCTCGGTTGTAATTACATCATTCAACTAGAGTGAAGACCACAACCTCATCATTTGGATTTACATCACGACTCTATGGAATGAAGACCACGACCTCTCGGTTGTAATTACATCATTCAACTAGAGTGAAGACCACAACCTCATCATTTGGATTTACATCACGACTCTATGGAATGAAGACCCACGACCTCTCGGTTGTAATTACATCATTCAACTAGAGTGAAGACCATAACCTCATCATTTGGATTTACATCACACGACTCTATGGAATGAAGACCACGACCTCTCGGTTGTAATTACATCATTCAACTAGAGTGAAGACCATAACCTCATCTTTGGATTTACATCACGACTCTATGGAATGAAGACCACGACCTCTCGGTTGTAATTACATCATTCAACTAGAGTGAAGACCATAACCTCATCATTGGATTTACATCACACGACTCTATGGAATGAAGACCCACGACCTCTCGGTTGTAATTACATCATTCAACTAGAGTGAAGACCATAACCTCATCGCTGGATTTACATCACGACTCTATGGAATGAAGACCACGACCTCTCGGTTGTAATTACATCATTCAACTAGAGTGAAGACCGCAACCTCATCGTTGGATTTACATCACGACTCTATGGAATGAAGACCACGACCTCTCGGTTGTAATTACATCATTCAACTAGAGTGAAGACCATAACCTCATCGCTGGATTTACATCACGACTCTATGGAATGAAGACCACGACCTCTCGGTTGTAATTACATCATTCAACTAGAGTGAAGACCATAACCTCATCATTTGGATTTACATCACGACTCTATGGAATGAAGACCACGACCTCTCGGTTGTAATTACATCATTCAACTAGAGTGAAGACCATAACCTCATCATTTGGATTTACATCACGACTCTATGGAATGAAGACCACGACCTCTCGGTTGTAATTACATCATTCAACTAGAGTGAAGACCATAACCTCATCATTTGGATTTACATCACGACTCTATGGAATGAAGACCCACGACCTCTCGGTTGTAATTACATCATTCAACTAGAGTGAAGACCATAACCTCATCATTTGGATTTACATCACGACTCTATGGAATGAAGACCACGACCTCTCGGTTGTAATTACATCATTCAACTAGAGTGAAGACCATAACCTCATCGTTGGATTTACATCACGACTCTATGGAATGAAGACCACGACCTCTCGGTTGTAATTACATCATTCAACTAGAGTGAAGACCATAACCTCATCGTTGGATTTACATCACGACTCTATGGAATGAAGACCACGACCTCTCGGTTGTAATTACATCATTCAACTAGAGTGAAGACCATAACCTCATCATTTGGATTTACATCACGACTCTATGGAATGAAGACCACGACCTCTCGGTTGTAATTACATCATTCAACTAGAGTGAAGACCATAACCTCATCATTTGGATTTACATCACGACTCTATGGAATGAAGACCCACGACCTCTCGGTTGTAATTACATCATTCAACTAGAGTGAAGACCACAACCTCATCATTTGGATTTACATCACGACTCTATGGAATGAAGACCACGACCTCTCGGTTGTAATTACATCATTCAACTAGAGTGAAGACGCAACCTCATCATTGGATTTACATCACGACTCTATGGAATGAAGACCACGACCTCTCGGTTGTAATTACATCATTCAACTAGAGTGAAGACCATAACCTCATCATTTGGATTTACATCACCTCACTCTATGGAATGAAGACCACGACCTCTCGATTGTAATTATGGCATTCAACTAGAGTGAAGACCATAACCTCATTGCTGGATTTACATCACCTGACTCTATGGAATGAAGACCAGGACCTCTCGGTGGTAATTACATTATTTACCTAGAGTGAAGACCAAAACCTCATCGTTGGATTTACATCACACGACTCTATGGAATGAAGACCACGACCTCTCGGTTGTAATTACATCATTCAACTAGAGTGAAGACCATAACCTCATCATTTGGATTTACATCACGACTCTATGGAATGAAGACCCACGACCTCTCGGTTGTAATTACATCATTCAACTAGAGTGAAGACCATAACCTCATCGTTGGATTTACATCACGACTCTATGGAATGAAGACCACGACCTCTCGGTTGTAATTACATCATTCAACTAGAGTGAAGACCATAACCTCATCATTTGGATTTACATCACGACTCTATGGAATGAAGACCCACGACCTCTCGGTTGTAATTACATCATTCAACTAGAGTGAAGACCATAACCTCATCATTTGGATTTACATCACGACTCTATGGAATGAAGACCACGACCTCTCGGTTGTAATTACATCATTCAACTAGAGTGAAGACCATAACCTCATCGTTGGATTTACATCACGACTCTATGGAATGAAGACCACGACCTCTCGGTTGTAATTACATCATTCAACTAGAGTGAAGACCATAACCTCATCATTTGGATTTACATCACGACTCTATGGAATGAAGACCCACGACCTCTCGGTTGTAATTACATCATTCAACTAGAGTGAAGACCGCAACCTCATCATTTGGATTTACATCACGACTCTATGGAATGAAGACCACGACCTCTCGGTTGTAATTACATCATTCAACTAGAGTGAAGACCACAACCTCATCATTTGGATTTACATCACGACTCTATGGAATGAAGACCCACGACCTCTCGGTTGTAATTACATCATTCAACTAGAGTGAAGACCATAACCTCATCGCTGGATTTACATCACACGACTCTATGGAATGAAGACCCACGACCTCTCGGTTGTAATTACATCATTCAACTAGAGTGAAGACCATAACCTCATCATTTGGATTTACATCACGACTCTATGGAATGAAGACCACGACCTCTCGGTTGTAATTACATCATTCAACTAGAGTGAAGACCATAACCTCATTTGGATTTACATCACGACTCTATGGAATGAAGACCACGACCTCTCGGTTGTAATTACATCATTCAACTAGAGTGAAGACCGCAACCTCATCGTTGGATTTACATCACGACTCTATGGAATGAAGACCACGACCTCTCGGTTGTAATTACATCATTCAACTAGAGTGAAGACCATAACCTCATTTGGATTTACATCACACGACTCTATGGAATGAAGACCCACGACCTCTCGGTTGTAATTACATCATTCAACTAGAGTGAAGACCATAACCTCATCATTTGGATTTACATCACGACTCTATGGAATGAAGACCCACGACCTCTCGGTTGTAATTACATCATTCAACTAGAGTGAAGACCATAACCTCATCTTTGGATTTACATCACGACTCTATGGAATGAAGACCACGACCTCTCGGTTGTAATTACATCATTCAACTAGAGTGAAGACCACAACCTCATCATTTGGATTTACATCACGACTCTATGGAATGAAGACCACGACCTCTCGGTTGTAATTACATCATTCAACTAGAGTGAAGACATAACCTCATCGCTGGATTTACATCACGACTCTATGGAATGAAGACCACGACCTCTCGGTTGTAATTACATCATTCAACTAGAGTGAAGACCATAACCTCATCGCTGGATTTACATCACGACTCTATGGAATGAAGACCACGACCTCTCGGTTGTAATTACATCATTCAACTAGAGTGAAGACCATAACCTCATCATTTGGATTTACATCACGACTCTATGGAATGAAGACCCACGACCTCTCGGTTGTAATTACATCATTCAACTAGAGTGAAGACCACAACCTCATCGCTGGATTTACATCACACGACTCTATGGAATGAAGACCACGACCTCTCGGTTGTAATTACATCATTCAACTAGAGTGAAGACATAACCTCATCATTGGATTTACATCACGACTCTATGGAATGAAGACCACGACCTCTCGGTTGTAATTACATCATTCAACTAGAGTGAAGACCACAACCTCATCTTGGATTTACATCACGACTCTATGGAATGAAGACCCACGACCTCTCGGTTGTAATTACATCATTCAACTAGAGTGAAGACCATAACCTCATCGTTGGATTTACATCACGACTCTATGGAATGAAGACCCACGACCTCTCGGTTGTAATTACATCATTCAACTAGAGTGAAGACCATAACCTCATCGCTGGATTTACATCACACGACTCTATGGAATGAAGACCACGACCTCTCGGTTGTAATTACATCATTCAACTAGAGTGAAGACCACAACCTCATCATTTGGATTTACATCACGACTCTATGGAATGAAGACCACGACCTCTCGGTTGTAATTACATCATTCAACTAGAGTGAAGACATAACCTCATCGCTTGATTTACATCACGACTCTATGGAATGAAGACCCACGACCTCTCGGTTGTAATTACATCATTCAACTAGAGTGAAGACCATAACCTCATCATTTGGATTTACATCACGACTCTATGGAATGAAGACCACGACCTCTCGGTTGTAATTACATCATTCAACTAGAGTGAAGACCATAACCTCATCATTTGGATTTACATCACGACTCTATGGAATGAAGACCCACGACCTCTCGGTTGTAATTACATCATTCAACTAGAGTGAAGACCATAACCTCATCATTTGGATTTACATCACGACTCTATGGAATGAAGACCACGACCTCTCGGTTGTAATTACATCATTCAACTAGAGTGAAGACCGCAACCTCATCTTTGGATTTACATCACGACTCTATGGAATGAAGACCCACGACCTCTCGGTTGTAATTACATCATTCAACTAGAGTGAAGACCATAACCTCATCATTTGGATTTACATCACGACTCTATGGAATGAAGACCACGACCTCTCGGTTGTAATTACATCATTCAACTAGAGTGAAGACCATAACCTCATCATTGGATTTACATCACGACTCTATGGAATGAAGACCCACGACCTCTCGGTTGTAATTACATCATTCAACTAGAGTGAAGACCATAACCTCATCGTTGGATTTACATCACACGACTCTATGGAATGAAGACCACGACCTCTCGGTTGTAATTACATCATTCAACTAGAGTGAAGACCACAACCTCATCGCTGGATTTACATCACGACTCTATGGAATGAAGACCCACGACCTCTCGGTTGTAATTACATCATTCAACTAGAGTGAAGACCATAACCTCATCATTTGGATTTACATCACGACTCTATGGAATGAAGACCACGACCTCTCGGTTGTAATTACATCATTCAACTAGAGTGAAGACCATAACCTCATCATTTGGATTTACATCACGACTCTATGGAATGAAGACCACGACCTCTCGGTTGTAATTACATCATTCAACTAGAGTGAAGACCATAACCTCATCATTTGGATTTACATCACGACTCTATGGAATGAAGACCACGACCTCTCGGTTGTAATTACATCATTCAACTAGAGTGAAGACCACAACCTCATCATTTGGATTTACATCACGACTCTATGGAATGAAGACCACGACCTCTCGGTTGTAATTACATCATTCAACTAGAGTGAAGACATAACCTCATCATTGGATTTACATCACGACTCTATGGAATGAAGACCCACGACCTCTCGGTTGTAATTACATCATTCAACTAGAGTGAAGACCATAACCTCATCGTTGGATTTACATCACGACTCTATGGAATGAAGACCCACGACCTCTCGGTTGTAATTACATCATTCAACTAGAGTGAAGACCGCAACCTCATCGCTTTGGATTTACATCACGACTCTATGGAATGAAGACCCACGACCTCTCGGTTGTAATTACATCATTCAACTAGAGTGAAGACCATAACCTCATCGCTGGATTTACATCACGACTCTATGGAATGAAGACCACGACCTCTCGGTTGTAATTACATCATTCAACTAGAGTGAAGACCATAACCTCATCATTTGGATTTACATCACACGACTCTATGGAATGAAGACCACGACCTCTCGGTTGTAATTACATCATTCAACTAGAGTGAAGACCACAACCTCATCGCTGGATTTACATCACGACTCTATGGAATGAAGACCACGACCTCTCGGTTGTAATTACATCATTCAACTAGAGTGAAGACCATAACCTCATCATTTGGATTTACATCACGACTCTATGGAATGAAGACCACGACCTCTCGGTTGTAATTACATCATTCAACTAGAGTGAAGACCATAACCTCATCGCTGGATTTACATCACGACTCTATGGAATGAAGACCACGACCTCTCGGTTGTAATTACATCATTCAACTAGAGTGAAGACCATAACCTCATCATTTGGATTTACATCACGACTCTATGGAATGAAGACCCACGACCTCTCGGTTGTAATTACATCATTCAACTAGAGTGAAGACCGCAACCTCATCGCTGGATTTACATCACGACTCTATGGAATGAAGACCACGACCTCTCGGTTGTAATTACATCATTCAACTAGAGTGAAGACATAACCTCATCATTTGGATTTACATCACGACTCTATGGAATGAAGACCCACGACCTCTCGGTTGTAATTACATCATTCAACTAGAGTGAAGACCATAACCTCATCATTTGGATTTACATCACGACTCTATGGAATGAAGACCCACGACCTCTCGGTTGTAATTACATCATTCAACTAGAGTGAAGACCGCAACCTCATCATTTGGATTTACATCACGACTCTATGGAATGAAGACCACGACCTCTCGGTTGTAATTACATCATTCAACTAGAGTGAAGACCACAACCTCATCATTTGGATTTACATCACACGACTCTATGGAATGAAGACCCACGACCTCTCGGTTGTAATTACATCATTCAACTAGAGTGAAGACCACAACCTCATCATTTGGATTTACATCACGACTCTATGGAATGAAGACCACGACCTCTCGGTTGTAATTACATCATTCAACTAGAGTGAAGACCATAACCTCATCGCTGGATTTACATCACGACTCTATGGAATGAAGACCACGACCTCTCGGTTGTAATTACATCATTCAACTAGAGTGAAGACCACAACCTCATCATTTGGATTTACATCACGACTCTATGGAATGAAGACCACGCCCTCTCGGTTGTAATTACATCATTCAACTAGAGTGAAGACCGCAACCTCATCGCTGGATTTACATCACCAGACTCAATGGAATGAAGACCATGACCTCTCGGTTGTAATTACATCATTCAACTAGAGTGAAGACCGCAACCTCATCGCTGGATTTACATCACCTGACTCAATGGAATGAAGACCATGACCTCTCGGTTGTAATTACATCATTCAACTAGAGTGAAGACAGCAACCTCATCGTTGGATTTACATCACCCGACTCTATGGAATGAAGACCACGACCTCTCGGTTGTAATTACAGCATTCAACTAGAGTGAAGACCACAACCTCATCGCTGGATTTACATCACCTTACTCTATGTATTGAAGACCACGACCTCTCGGTTGTAATTACATCATTCAACTAGAGTGAAGACAGCAACCTCATCGCTGGATTTACATCACCCGACTCTATGGAATGAAGACCACGACCTCTCGATTGTAATTGCATCATTCAACTGGAGTGAAGAACGCAACCTCATCACTGGATTTACATCACCTGACTCTATGGAATGAAGACCACGACCTTTCGGTTGTAATTCCATCATTCAACTAGAGTGAAAACTATAACCTCATCGCTGGATTTACATCACCTGACTCTATGGAATGAAGACCACGACCACTCGGTTGTAATTACATCATTCAACTAGAGTGAAGACCGCAACCTCATCGCTAGATTTACATCACCTGACTCTATGGAATGAAGACCACGACCTCTCGGTTGTAATTACATCATTCAACTAGAGTGAAGACCGCAACCTCATCGTTGGATTTACATCACCTGACTCTATGGAATGAAGACCACAACCACTCAGTTGTAATTACATCATTCAACTAGAGTGAAGACCACAACCTCATTTGGATTTACATCACGACTCTATGGAATGAAGACCCACGACCTCTCGGTTGTAATTACATCATTCAACTAGAGTGAAGACCATAACCTCATCATTTGGATTTACATCACGACTCTATGGAATGAAGACCCACGACCTCTCGGTTGTAATTACATCATTCAACTAGAGTGAAGACCATAACCTCATCATTTGGATTTACATCACGACTCTATGGAATGAAGACCACGACCTCTCGGTTGTAATTACATCATTCAACTAGAGTGAAGACCACAACCTCATCATTTGGATTTACATCACGACTCTATGGAATGAAGACCACGACCTCTCGGTTGTAATTACATCATTCAACTAGAGTGAAGACCATAACCTCATCATTTGGATTTACATCACGACTCTATGGAATGAAGACCACGACCTCTCGGTTGTAATTACATCATTCAACTAGAGTGAAGACCACAACCTCATCATTTGGATTTACATCACGACTCTATGGAATGAAGACCCACGACCTCTCGGTTGTAATTACATCATTCAACTAGAGTGAAGACCATAACCTCATCATTTGGATTTACATCACGACTCTATGGAATGAAGACCACGACCTCTCGGTTGTAATTACATCATTCAACTAGAGTGAAGACCATAACCTCATCGCTGGATTTACATCACGACTCTATGGAATGAAGACCACGACCTCTCGGTTGTAATTACATCATTCAACTAGAGTGAAGACCACAACCTCATCATTTGGATTTACATCACGACTCTATGGAATGAAGACCCACGACCTCTCGGTTGTAATTACATCATTCAACTAGAGTGAAGACCATAACCTCATCGCTGGATTTACATCACGACTCTATGGAATGAAGACCACGACCTCTCGGTTGTAATTACATCATTCAACTAGAGTGAAGACCATAACCTCATCATTTGGATTTACATCACGACTCTATGGAATGAAGACCACGACCTCTCGGTTGTAATTACATCATTCAACTAGAGTGAAGACCATAACCTCATCATTTGGATTTACATCACGACTCTATGGAATGAAGACCCACGACCTCTCGGTTGTAATTACATCATTCAACTAGAGTGAAGACCACAACCTCATCATTTGGATTTACATCACACGACTCTATGGAATGAAGACCACGACCTCTCGGTTGTAATTACATCATTCAACTAGAGTGAAGACATAACCTCATCATTGGATTTACATCACGACTCTATGGAATGAAGACCACGACCTCTCGGTTGTAATTACATCATTCAACTAGAGTGAAGACCACAACCTCATCGCTGGATTTACATCACGACTCTATGGAATGAAGACCCACGACCTCTCGGTTGTAATTACATCATTCAACTAGAGTGAAGACCACAACCTCATCGTTGGATTTACATCACGACTCTATGGAATGAAGACCCACGACCTCTCGGTTGTAATAACATCATTCAACTAGAGTGAAGACCATAACCTCATCGCTGGATTTACATCACCCGACTCTATGGAATGAAGACCACGACCTCTCGGTTGTAATTACATCATTCAACTAGAGTGAAGACCACAACCTCATCGTTGGATTTACATCACACGACTCTATGGAATGAAGACCCACGACCTCTCGGTTGTAATTACATCATTCAACTAGAGTGAAGACCATAACCTCATCGCTGGATTTACATCACGACTCTATGGAATGAAGACCACGACCTCTCGGTTGTAATTACATCATTCAACTAGAGTGAAGACCATAACCTCATCATTGGATTTACATCACGACTCTATGGAATGAAGACCCACGACCTCTCGGTTGTAATTACATCATTCAACTAGAGTGAAGACCACAACCTCATCGTTGGATTTACATCACGACTCTATGGAATGAAGACCCACGACCTCTCGGTTGTAATTACATCATTCAACTAGAGTGAAGACCATAACCTCATCATTTGGATTTACATCACGACTCTATGGAATGAAGACCACGACCTCTCGGTTGTAATTACATCATTCAACTAGAGTGAAGACCATAACCTCATCGCTGGATTTACATCACGACTCTATGGAATGAAGACCACGACCTCTCGGTTGTAATTACATCATTCAACTAGAGTGAAGACCATAACCTCATCATTTGGATTTACATCACGACTCTATGGAATGAAGACCACGACCTCTCGGTTGTAATTACATCATTCAACTAGAGTGAAGACCACAACCTCATCATTTGGATTTACATCACGACTCTATGGAATGAAGACCACGACCTCTCGGTTGTAATTACATCATTCAACTAGAGTGAAGACCGCAACCTCATCATTGGATTTACATCACGACTCTATGGAATGAAGACCACGACCTCTCGGTTGTAATTACATCATTCAACTAGAGTGAAGACCACAACCTCATCATTTGGATTTACATCACGACTCTATGGAATGAAGACCCACGACCTCTCGGTTGTAATTACATCATTCAACTAGAGTGAAGACCATAACCTCATCATTTGGATTTACATCACGACTCTATGGAATGAAGACCCACGACCTCTCGGTTGTAATTACATCATTCAACTAGAGTGAAGACCATAACCTCATCGCTGGATTTACATCACGACTCTATGGAATGAAGACCACGACCTCTCGGTTGTAATTACATCATTCAACTAGAGTGAAGACCATAACCTCATCATTTGGATTTACATCACACGACTCTATGGAATGAAGACCCACGACCTCTCGGTTGTAATTACATCATTCAACTAGAGTGAAGACCACAACCTCATCGCTGGATTTACATCACGACTCTATGGAATGAAGACCCACGACCTCTCGGTTGTAATTACATCATTCAACTAGAGTGAAGACCATAACCTCATCGTTGGATTTACATCACGACTCTATGGAATGAAGACCACGACCTCTCGGTTGTAATTACATCATTCAACTAGAGTGAAGACCATAACCTCATCGTTGGATTTACATCACGACTCTATGGAATGAAGACCACGACCTCTCGGTTGTAATTACATCATTCAACTAGAGTGAAGACCATAACCTCATCATTTGGATTTACATCACACGACTCTATGGAATGAAGACCCACGACCTCTCGGTTGTAATTACATCATTCAACTAGAGTGAAGACCACAACCTCATCATTTGGATTTACATCACGACTCTATGGAATGAAGACCCACGACCTCTCGGTTGTAATTACATCATTCAACTAGAGTGAAGACCACAACCTCATCATTTGGATTTACATCACGACTCTATGGAATGAAGACCCACGACCTCTCGGTTGTAATTACATCATTCAACTAGAGTGAAGACCGCAACCTCATCATTTGGATTTACATCACGACTCTATGGAATGAAGACCCACGACCTCTCGGTTGTAATTACATCATTCAACTAGAGTGAAGACCATAACCTCATCGCTGGATTTACATCACGACTCTATGGAATGAAGACCACGACCTCTCGGTTGTAATTACATCATTCAACTAGAGTGAAGACCACAACCTCATCATTTGGATTTACATCACGACTCTATGGAATGAAGACCACGACCTCTCGGTTGTAATTACATCATTCAACTAGAGTGAAGACATAACCTCATCGCTGGATTTACATCACGACTCTATGGAATGAAGACCACGACCTCTCGGTTGTAATTACATCATTCAACTAGAGTGAAGACCATAACCTCATCATTTGGATTTACATCACGACTCTATGGAATGAAGACCACGACCTCTCGGTTGTAATTACATCATTCAACTAGAGTGAAGACCATAACCTCATCATTGGATTTACATCACGACTCTATGGAATGAAGACCACGACCTCTCGGTTGTAATTACATCATTCAACTAGAGTGAAGACCATAACCTCATCGTTGGATTTACATCACGACTCTATGGAATGAAGACCACGACCTCTCGGTTGTAATTACATCATTCAACTAGAGTGAAGACCATAACCTCATCATTTGGATTTACATCACGACTCTATGGAATGAAGACCACGACCTCTCGGTTGTAATTACATCATTCAACTAGAGTGAAGACCACAACCTCATCATTTGGATTTACATCACGACTCTATGGAATGAAGACCCACGACCTCTCGGTTGTAATTACATCATTCAACTAGAGTGAAGACCATAACCTCATCATTTGGATTTACATCACGACTCTATGGAATGAAGACCCACGACCTCTCGGTTGTAATTACATCATTCAACTAGAGTGAAGACCATAACCTCATCATTTGGATTTACATCACGACTCTATGGAATGAAGACCACGACCTCTCGGTTGTAATTACATCATTCAACTAGAGTGAAGACCATAACCTCATCGTTGGATTTACATCACACGACTCTATGGAATGAAGACCACGACCTCTCGGTTGTAATTACATCATTCAACTAGAGTGAAGACCATAACCTCATCGCTGGATTTACATCACGACTCTATGGAATGAAGACCACGACCTCTCGGTTGTAATTACATCATTCAACTAGAGTGAAGACCATAACCTCATCGTTGGATTTACATCACGACTCTATGGAATGAAGACCCACGACCTCTCGGTTGTAATTACATCATTCAACTAGAGTGAAGACCACAACCTCATCATTTGGATTTACATCACGACTCTATGGAATGAAGACCACGACCTCTCGGTTGTAATTACATCATTCAACTAGAGTGAAGACCATAACCTCATCATTTGGATTTACATCACGACTCTATGGAATGAAGACCACGACCTCTCGGTTGTAATTACATCATTCAACTAGAGTGAAGACCATAACCTCATCCTTGGATTTACATCACGACTCTATGGAATGAAGACCCACGACCTCTCGGTTGTAATTACATCATTCAACTAGAGTGAAGACCACAACCTCATCATTTGGATTTACATCACGACTCTATGGAATGAAGACCACGACCTCTCGGTTGTAATTACATCATTCAACTAGAGTGAAGACCATAACCTCATCATTTGGATTTACATCACACGACTCTATGGAATGAAGACCCACGACCTCTCGGTTGTAATTACATCATTCAACTAGAGTGAAGACCATAACCTCATCACTGGATTTACATCACATGACTCTATGGAATGAAGACCACGACCTCTCGGTTGTAATTACATCATTCAACTAGACTGAAGACCGCAATCTCATCTTGGATTTACATCACCTGACTCTATGGAATGAAGACCACGACCACTCGGTTGTAATTACATCATTCAACTAGAGTGAAGACCGCAACCTCATCGCTAGATTTACATCACCTGACTCTATGGAATGAAGACCACGACCTCTCGATTGTAATTGCATCATTCAACTGGAGTGAAGAACGCAACCTCATCACTGGATTTACATCACCTGACTCTATGGAATGAAGACCACGACCTTTCGGTTGTAATTCCATCATTCAACTAGAGTGAAAACTATAACCTCATCGCTGGATTTACATCACCTGACTCTATGGAATGAAGACCACGACCACTCGGTTGTAATTACATCATTCAACTAGAGTGAAGACCGCAACCTCATCGCTAGATTTACATCACCTGACTCTATGGAATGAAGACCACGACCTCTCGGTTGTAATTACATCATTCAACTAGAGTGAAGACATAACCTCATCATTTGGATTTACATCACGACTCTATGGAATGAAGACCCACGACCTCTCGGTTGTAATTACATCATTCAACTAGAGTGAAGACCATAACCTCATCATTTGGATTTACATCACCTGACTCTATGGAATGAAGTCCACGACCTCTCGGTTGTGATTACATCATTCAACTAGAGTGAAGACCGCAACCTCATCGTTGGATTTACATCACCTTACTCTATGTATTGAAGACCATGACCTCTCGGTTGTAATTACATCATTCAACTAGAGTGAAGACAGCAACCTCATCGCAGGATTTACATCACCCGACTCTATGGAGTGAAGACCACGACCTCTCGGTTGTAATTACAGCATTCAACTAGAGTGAAGACCACAACCTCATCGTTGGATTTTCATCACCAGACTCTATGGAATGAAGACCACGACCTCTTGGTTGTAATTACATCATTCAACTGGAGTGAAGACCACAACCTCATCGCTGGATTTACATCACCTGACTCTATGGAATGAAGACCCACGACCTCTCGGTTGTAATTACATCATTCAACTAGAGTGAAGACCATAACCTCATCATTTGGATTTACATCACGACTCTATGGAATGAAGACCACGACCTCTCGGTTGTAATTACATCATTCAACTAGAGTGAAGACCATAACCTCATCGTTGGATTTACATCACGACTCTATGGAATGAAGACCACGACCTCTCGGTTGTAATTACATCATTCAACTAGAGTGAAGACCGCAACCTCATCATTGGATTTACATCACGACTCTATGGAATGAAGACCCACGACCTCTCGGTTGTAATTACATCATTCAACTAGAGTGAAGACCATAACCTCATCGCTGGATTTACATCACACGACTCTATGGAATGAAGACCCACGACCTCTCGGTTGTAATTACATCATTCAACTAGAGTGAAGACCATAACCTCATCATTTGGATTTACATCACGACTCTATGGAATGAAGACCACGACCTCTCGGTTGTAATTACATCATTCAACTAGAGTGAAGACCATAACCTCATCATTTGGATTTACATCACGACTCTATGGAATGAAGACCCACGACCTCTCGGTTGTAATTACATCATTCAACTAGAGTGAAGACCATAACCTCATCATTTGGATTTACATCACGACTCTATGGAATGAAGACCACGACCTCTCGGTTGTAATTACATCATTCAACTAGAGTGAAGACCATAACCTCATCGCTGGATTTACATCACGACTCTATGGAATGAAGACCACGACCTCTCGGTTGTAATTACATCATTCAACTAGAGTGAAGACCATAACCTCATCATTTGGATTTACATCACGACTCTATGGAATGAAGACCCACGACCTCTCGGTTGTAATTACATCATTCAACTAGAGTGAAGACCATAACCTCATCGTTGGATTTACATCACACGACTCTATGGAATGAAGACCACGACCTCTCGGTTGTAATTACATCATTCAACTAGAGTGAAGACCATAACCTCATCATTTGGATTTACATCACGACTCTATGGAATGAAGACCACGACCTCTCGGTTGTAATTACATCATTCAACTAGAGTGAAGACCACAACCTCATCATTTGGATTTACATCACGACTCTATGGAATGAAGACCCACGACCTCTCGGTTGTAATTACATCATTCAACTAGAGTGAAGACCATAACCTCATCGCTGGATTTACATCACGACTCTATGGAATGAAGACCACGACCTCTCGGTTGTAATTACATCATTCAACTAGAGTGAAGACCATAACCTCATCGCTGGATTTACATCACGACTCTATGGAATGAAGACCCACGACCTCTCGGTTGTAATTACATCATTCAACTAGAGTGAAGACCATAACCTCATCATTTGGATTTACATCACACGACTCTATGGAATGAAGACCACGACCTCTCGGTTGTAATTACATCATTCAACTAGAGTGAAGACCACAACCTCATCATTTGGATTTACATCACACGACTCTATGGAATGAAGACCACGACCTCTCGGTTGTAATTACATCATTCAACTAGAGTGAAGACCATAACCTCATCATTTGGATTTACATCACGACTCTATGGAATGAAGACCACGACCTCTCGGTTGTAATTACATCATTCAACTAGAGTGAAGACCATAACCTCATCGCTGGATTTACATCACGACTCTATGGAATGAAGACCACGACCTCTCGGTTGTAATTACATCATTCAACTAGAGTGAAGACCATAACCTCATTTGGATTTACATCACGACTCTATGGAATGAAGACCACGACCTCTCGGTTGTAATTACATCATTCAACTAGAGTGAAGACCGCAACCTCATCGTTGGATTTACATCACGACTCTATGGAATGAAGACCCACGACCTCTCGGTTGTAATTACATCATTCAACTAGAGTGAAGACCACAACCTCATCATTTGGATTTACATCACGACTCTATGGAATGAAGACCCACGACCTCTCGGTTGTAATTACATCATTCAACTAGAGTGAAGACCATAACCTCATCGCTGGATTTACATCACGACTCTATGGAATGAAGACCACGACCTCTCGGTTGTAATTACATCATTCAACTAGAGTGAAGACCATAACCTCATCATTTGGATTTACATCACGACTCTATGGAATGAAGACCCACGACCTCTCGGTTGTAATTACATCATTCAACTAGAGTGAAGACCATAACCTCATCGTTGGATTTACATCACGACTCTATGGAATGAAGACCCACGACCTCTCGGTTGTAATTACATCATTCAACTAGAGTGAAGACCATAACCTCATCGCTGGATTTACATCACGACTCTATGGAATGAAGACCACGACCTCTCGGTTGTAATTACATCATTCAACTAGAGTGAAGACCGCAACCTCATCATTTGGATTTACATCACGACTCTATGGAATGAAGACCACGACCTCTCGGTTGTAATTACATCATTCAACTAGAGTGAAGACCATAACCTCATCGCTGGATTTACATCACGACTCTATGGAATGAAGACCCACGACCTCTCGGTTGTAATTACATCATTCAACTAGAGTGAAGACCATAACCTCATCATTTGGATTTACATCACACGACTCTATGGAATGAAGACCCACGACCTCTCGGTTGTAATTACATCATTCAACTAGAGTGAAGACCATAACCTCATCGTTGGATTTACATCACGACTCTATGGAATGAAGACCACGACCTCTCGGTTGTAATTACATCATTCAACTAGAGTGAAGACCACAACCTCATCGTTGGATTTACATCACGACTCTATGGAATGAAGACCACGACCTCTCGGTTGTAATTACATCATTCAACTAGAGTGAAGACCATAACCTCATCGCTGGATTTACATCACGACTCTATGGAATGAAGACCCACGACCTCTCGGTTGTAATTACATCATTCAACTAGAGTGAAGACCATAACCTCATCATTTGGATTTACATCACGACTCTATGGAATGAAGACCACGACCTCTCGGTTGTAATTACATCATTCAACTAGAGTGAAGACCATAACCTCATCGCTGGATTTACATCACGACTCTATGGAATGAAGACCACGACCTCTCGGTTGTAATTACATCATTCAGCTAGAGTGAAGACAACAACCTCATCGCTGGATTTACATCATCTGACTCTATGGAATGAAGACCACGACCTCTCGGTGGTAATTACATCATTTACCTAGAGTGAAGACCAAAACCTCATCGTTGGATTTACATCTCCTGACTCTAGGGAATGAAGACCCACGACCTCTCGGTTGTAATTACATCATTCAACTAGAGTGAAGACCACAACCTCATCGTTGGATTTACATCACGACTCTATGGAATGAAGACCACGACCTCTCGGTTGTAATTACATCATTCAACTAGAGTGAAGACCATAACCTCATCATTTGGATTTACATCACACGACTCTATGGAATGAAGACCCACGACCTCTCGGTTGTAATTACATCATTCAACTAGAGTGAAGACCATAACCTCATCGCTGGATTTACATCACGACTCTATGGAATGAAGACCACGACCTCTCGGTTGTAATTACATCATTCAACTAGAGTGAAGACCGCAACCTCATCGTTGGATTTACATCACGACTCTATGGAATGAAGACCCACGACCTCTCGGTTGTAATTACATCATTCAACTAGAGTGAAGACCATAACCTCATCGCTGGATTTACATCACGACTCTATGGAATGAAGACCCACGACCTCTCGGTTGTAATTACATCATTCAACTAGAGTGAAGACCATAACCTCATCGCTGGATTTACATCACGACTCTATGGAATGAAGACCACGACCTCTCGGTTGTAATTACATCATTCAACTAGAGTGAAGACCATAACCTCATCATTTGGATTTACATCACGACTCTATGGAATGAAGACCACGACCTCTCGGTTGTAATTACATCATTCAACTAGAGTGAAGACCGCAACCTCATCGTTGGATTTACATCACGACTCTATGGAATGAAGACCCACGACCTCTCGGTTGTAATTACATCATTCAACTAGAGTGAAGACCATAACCTCATCGCTGGATTTACATCACGACTCTATGGAATGAAGACCACGACCTCTCGGTTGTAATTACATCATTCAACTAGAGTGAAGACCATAACCTCATCATTTGGATTTACATCACACGACTCTATGGAATGAAGACCCACGACCTCTCGGTTGTAATTACATCATTCAACTAGAGTGAAGATCATAACCTCATTGCTGGATTTACATAACCGGACTCTATGGAATGAAGACCACGACCTCTCGGTGCTAATTACATCATTTACCTAGAGTGAAGACCACAACCTCATCGCTGGATTTACATCACCTTACTCTATGGAATGAAGACCACGACATATCGGTAGTAATTACATCATTCAGCTAGACTGAAGACCGCAACTTCTTCACTGGATTTACATCACCTGACTCTATGGAATGTAGACCACGACCTCTCGGTTGTAATTACATTATTCAACTAGAGTGAAGACCGCAACCTCATCATTGGATTTACATCACCTGACTCTACGGAATGAAGACCACGACCTCACGGTTGTAATTACATCATTCAACTGGTGTGAAGACCACAACCTCATCCCTGGATTTATATCACATGACTCTATGGAATGAAGACCACAACCTCTCGGTTGTAATTACATCATTCAACTAGAGTGATGACCATAACCTCATCATTTGGATTTACATCACGACTCTATGGAATGAAGACCACGACCTCTCGGTTGTAATTACATCATTCAACTAGAGTGAAGACCATAACCTCATCATTTGGATTTACATCACGACTCTATGGAATGAAGACCACGACCTCTCGGTTGTAATTACATCATTCAACTAGAGTGAAGAACACAACCTCATCGCTGGATTTACATCACCTGACTCTTTGGAATGAAGACCACGACCTCTCGGTTGTAATTACATCATTCAACTGGAGTGAAGACCATAACCTCATCGCTGGATTTACATCACATGACTCTATGGAATGAAGACCACGACCTCATGGTTGTAATTGCATCATTCAACTAGAGTGAAGACCGTAACCTCATTGCTTAGATTTACATCACCTGACTCTATGAAATGTAGACCACAACCTCTCGGTTGTAATTACATCATTCAACTAGAGTGAAGACCGCAACCTCATCGCTGGATTTACATCACGACTCTATGGAATGAAGACCACGACCTCTCGGTTGTAATTACATCATTCAACTAGAGTGAAGACCATAACCTCATCATTTGGATTTACATCACGACTCTATGGAATGAAGACCCACGACCTCTCGGTTGTAATTACATCATTCAACTAGAGTGAAGACCATAACCTCATCGCTGGATTTACATCACGACTCTATGGAATGAAGACCACGACCTCTCGGTTGTAATTACATCATTCAACTAGAGTGAAGACCATAACCTCATCGTTGGATTTACATCACACGACTCTATGGAATGAAGACCACGACCTCTCGGTTGTAATTACATCATTCAACTAGAGTGAAGACCATAACCTCATCGCTGGATTTACATCACGACTCTATGGAATGAAGACCCACGACCTCTCGGTTGTAATTACATCATTCAACTAGAGTGAAGACCATAACCTCATCGCTGGATTTACATCACGACTCTATGGAATGAAGACCCACGACCTCTCGGTTGTAATTACATCATTCAACTAGAGTGAAGACCATAACCTCATCATTTGGATTTACATCACGACTCTATGGAATGAAGACCACGACCTCTCGGTTGTAATTACATCATTCAACTAGAGTGAAGACCATAACCTCATCGCTGGATTTACATCACGACTCTATGGAATGAAGACCCACGACCTCTCGGTTGTAATTACATCATTCAACTAGAGTGAAGACCATAACCTCATCGTTGGATTTACATCACGACTCTATGGAATGAAGACCACGACCTCTCGGTTGTAATTACATCATTCAACTAGAGTGAAGACCATAACCTCATCGTTGGATTTACATCACGACTCTATGGAATGAAGACCCACGACCTCTCGGTTGTAATTACATCATTCAACTAGAGTGAAGACCATAACCTCATCGCTGGATTTACATCACGACTCTATGGAATGAAGACCACGACCTCTCGGTTGTAATTACATCATTCAACTAGAGTGAAGACCGCAACCTCATCATTTGGATTTACATCACGACTCTATGGAATGAACCCCACGACCTCTCGGTTGTAATTACATCATTCAGCTAGAGTGAAGACAACAACCTCATCGCTGGATTTACATCATCTGACTCTATGGAATGAAGACCACGACCTCTCGGTGGTAATTACATCATTTACCTAGAGTGAAGACCAAAACCTCATCGTTGGATTTACATCTCCTAACTCGATGGAATGAAGACCACGACCTCTCGGTTGTAATTACATCATTCAACTAGAGTGAAGACCATAACCTCATCGCTGGATTTACATCACGACTCTATGGAATGAAGACCCACGACCTCTCGGTTGTAATTACATCATTCAACTAGAGTGAAGACCATAACCTCATCGCTGGATTTACATCACGACTCTATGGAATGAAGACCACGACCTCTCGGTTGTAATTACATCATTCAACTAGAGTGAAGACCATAACCTCATCGCTGGATTTACATCACACGACTCTATGGAATGAAGACCCACGACCTCTCGGTTGTAATTACATCATTCAACTAGAGTGAAGACCATAACCTCATCATTTGGATTTACATCACACGACTCTATGGAATGAAGACCACGACCTCTCGGTTGTAATTACATCATTCAACTAGAGTGAAGACCATAACCTCATCGCTGGATTTACATCACGACTCTATGGAATGAAGACCACGACCTCTCGGTTGTAATTACATCATTCAACTAGAGTGAAGACCATAACCTCATCGCTGGATTTACATCACGACTCTATGGAATGAAGACCACGACCTCTCGGTTGTAATTACATCATTCAACTAGAGTGAAGACCATAACCTCATCGCTGGATTTACATCACGACTCTATGGAATGAAGACCCACGACCTCTCGGTTGTAATTACATCATTCAACTAGAGTGAAGACCGCAACCTCATCATTTGGATTTACATCACGACTCTATGGAATGAAGACCCACGACCTCTCGGTTGTAATTACATCATTCAACTAGAGTGAAGACCATAACCTCATCGCTGGATTTACATCACGACTCTATGGAATGAAGACCCACGACCTCTCGGTTGTAATTACATCATTCAACTAGAGTGAAGACCGCAACCTCATCATTGGATTTACATCACACGACTCTATGGAATGAAGACCCACGACCTCTCGGTTGTAATTACATCATTCAACTAGAGTGAAGACCATAACCTCATCATTGGATTTACATCACACGACTCTATGGAATGAAGACCCACGACCTCTCGGTTGTAATTACATCATTCAACTAGAGTGAAGACCATAACCTCATCATTTGGATTTACATCACGACTCTATGGAATGAAGACCACGACCTCTCGGTTGTAATTACATCATTCAACTAGAGTGAAGACCACAACCTCATCGTTGGATTTACATCACGACTCTATGGAATGAAGACCCACGACCTCTCGGTTGTAATTACATCATTCAACTAGAGTGAAGACCGCAACCTCATCGCTGGATTTACATCACACGACTCTATGGAATGAAGACCCACGACCTCTCGGTTGTAATTACATCATTCAACTAGAGTGAAGACCGCAACCTCATCATTTGGATTTACATCACACGACTCTATGGAATGAAGACCCACGACCTCTCGGTTGTAATTACATCATTCAACTAGAGTGAAGACCATAACCTCATCGCTGGATTTACATCACACGACTCTATGGAATGAAGACCACGACCTCTCGGTTGTAATTACATCATTCAACTAGAGTGAAGACCATAACCTCATCATTGGATTTACATCACGACTCTATGGAATGAAGACCACGACCTCTCGGTTGTAATTACATCATTCAACTAGAGTGAAGACCATAACCTCATCGCTGGATTTACATCACACGACTCTATGGAATGAAGACCACGACCTCTCGGTTGTAATTACATCATTCAACTAGAGTGAAGACCATAACCTCATCGCTGGATTTACATCACACGACTCTATGGAATGAAGACCACGACCTCTCGGTTGTAATTACATCATTCAACTAGAGTGAAGACCGCAACCTCATCGCTGGATTTACATCACGACTCTATGGAATGAAGACCACAACCTCTCGGTGGTAATTACATCATTAAACTAGAGTGAAGACCACAACCTCATCGCTGGATTTACATCTCCTGACTCTATGGAATGAAGACCACGACCTCTCGGTTGTAATTACATCATTCAGCTAGAGTGAAGACCACAACCTCATCGCTGGATTTTCATCACCTGATTCTATGGAATGAAGACTACGACCTCTCGGTTGTAATTACATCATTCAACTGGAGTGAAGACCACAACCTCATCGCTGGATTTACATCACCTGACTCTATGGAATGAAGACCACGACCTCTCGGTTGTAATTACATCATTCAACTTTAGTGAAGACATGCATCCCCTTTTCTTGATTTACATCACCTGACTCAATGGAATGAAGACCACGACCTCTTGGTTGTAATTACATCATTCAACTGGAGTGAAGACCGCAACCTCATCGCTGGATTTACATCACCTGACTCTATGGAATGAAGACCACGTTCTCTCGGTTGTAATTACATTATTCAACTGGAGTGAAAACCAAAACCTCATCGCTGGATTTACATCACCTGACTCTATGGAATGAAGACCACGACCTCTCGATTGTAATTGCATCATTCAACTGGAGTGAAGAACGCAACCTCATCACTGGATTTACATCACCTGACTCTATGGAATGAAGACCACGACCTCTCGGTTGTAATTCCATCATTCAACTAGAGTGAAAACTATAACCTCATCACTGGATTTACATCACCTGACTCTATGGAATGAAGACCACGACCACTCGGTTGTAATTACATCATTCAACTAGAGTGAAGACCGCAACCTCATCGCTAGATTTACATCACCTGACTCTATGGAATGAAGACCACGACCTCTCGGTTGTAATTACATCATTCAACTAGAGTGAAGACCGCAACCTCATATTGGATTTACATCACCTGACTCTATGGAATGATGACCACGACCACTCGGTTGTAATTACATCATTCAACTAGAGTGAAGACCGCAACCTCATCGCTAGATTTACATCACCTGACTCTATGGAATAAAGACCACGACCTCTCGATTATAATTACATCATTCAACTGGAGTGAAGACCGCAACGTCATCGCTGGATTTACATCACCTGACTCTATGGAATGAAGACCACGACCTCTCGGTTGTAATTACATCATTCAACTAGAGGAAGACCGCAACCTCATATTGGATTTACATCACCTGACTCTATGGAATGAAGACCACGACCACTCGGTTGTAATTACATCATTCAACTAGAGTGAAGACCGCAACCTCATCGCTAGATTTACATCACCTGACTCTATGGAATGAAGACCACGACCTCTCGGTTGTAATTACATCATTCAACTAGAGTGAAGACCGCAACCTCATCGTTGGATTTACATCACCTGACTCTATGGAATGAAGACCACGACCTCTCGGTTGTTATTACATCATTCAACTAGAGTGAAGACCGCAACCTCATCGCTGTATTTACATCACCTGACTCTATGGAATGAAGACCACGACCTCTCGATTGTAATTACATCATTCAACTAGAGTGAAGACCGCAACCTCATCACTGGATTTACATCACCTGACTCTATGGAATGAAGACCACGACCTCTCGGTTGTAATTACATCATTCAACTAGAGTGAAGACCGCAACCTCATCGTTGGATTTACATCACCTGACTCTATGGAATGAAGACCACGACCTCTCGGTTGTAATTACATCATTCAACTAGAGTGAAGACCATAACCTCATCGCTGGATTTACATCACGACTCTATGGAATGAAGACCACGACCTCTCGGTTGTAATTACATCATTCAACTAGAGTGAAGACCGCAACCTCATCATTGGATTTACATCACACGACTCTATGGAATGAAGACCCACGACCTCTCGGTTGTAATTACATCATTCAACTAGAGTGAAGACCACAACCTCATCATTTGGGTTTACATCACCTGACTCTATGGAATTAAGACCACGAAATCTTGGTTGTAATTACATCATTAAACTAGAATGAAGACCGCAACCTCATCGCTGGATTTACATCGCATGACTCTATGGAATGAAGACCACAACCTCTCGGTTGTAATTACATCATTCAACTAGAGTGAAGACCGCAACCTCATCGCTGGATTTACATTACCTGACTCTGTGCAATAAAGACCATGACCTCTCAGGTGTAATTACAGCATTCAACTAGAGTGAAGACCACAACCTCATCATTGGATTTACATCACGACTCTATGGAATGCAGACCACGACCTCTCGGTTGTAATTACATCATTCAACTAGAGTGAAGACCACAACCTCATCTCTGGATTTACATCACATGACTCTATGGAATGAAGACCACGACCTCTCGGTTGTAATTACATCATTCAACTAGAGTGAAAACTACAACCTCATCACTGGATTTACATCACCTGACTCTATGGAATGAAGACCACGACCACTCGGTTGTAATTACATCATTCAACTAGAGTGAAGACCGCAACCTCATCGTTGGATTTACATCACATGACTCTATGGAATGAAGACCACGACCACTCGGTTGTAATTATATCATTCAACTAGAGTGAAGACCGCAACCTCATCGCTAGATTTACATCACCTGACTCTATGGAATGAAGACCACAACCTCTCGGTTGTAATTACATCATTCAACTATAGTGAAGACCGCAACCTCATCGTTGGATTTACATCACCTGACTCTATGGAATGAAGACCACGACCTCTCGGTTGTTATTACATCATTCAACTAGAGTGAAGACCGCAACCTCATCGCTGTATTTACATCACCTGACTCTATGGAATGAAGACCACGACCTCTCGGTTGTAATTACATCATTCAACTAGAGTGAAGACCATAACCTCATCGCTGGATTTACATCACACGACTCTATGGAATGAAGACCACGACCTCTCGGTTGTAATTACATCATTCAACTAGAGTGAAGACCGCAACCTCATCATTGGATTTACATCACGACTCTATGGAATGAAGACCACGACCTCTCGGTTGTAATTACATCATTCAACTAGAGTGAAGACCGCAACCTCATCGCTGGATTTACATCACGACTCTATGGAATGAAGACCACGACCTCTCGGTTGTAATTACATCATTCAACTAGAGTGAAGACCGCAACCTCATCGTTGGATTTACATCACACGACTCTATGGAATGAAGACCCACGACCTCTCGGTTGTAATTACATCATTCAACTAGAGTGAAGACCATAACCTCATCGCTGGATTTACATCACGACTCTATGGAATGAAGACCACGACCTCTCGGTTGTAATTACATCATTCAACTAGAGTGAAGACCGCAACCTCATCGCTGGATTTACATCACGACTCTATGGAATGAAGACCCACGACCTCTCGGTTGTAATTACATCATTCAACTAGAGTGAAGACCGCAACCTCATCATTGGATTTACATCACGACTCTATGGAATGAAGACCACGACCTCTCGGTTGTAATTACATCATTCAACTAGAGTGAAGACATAACCTCATCATTTGGATTTACATCACCTGACTCTATGGAATGAAGACCACGACCTCTCGGTTGTAATTACATTATTCAACTAGAGTGAAGGCCGCAACCTCATCATTGGATTTACATCACCTGACTCTATGCAGTGAAGACCACGACCTCTCGGTTGTAATTACATCATTCAGCTAGAGTGAAAACCAAAACCTCATCGCCGGATTTACATCACCTGACTCTATGGAATGTAGACTACGACCTCTCGATTGTAATTACATCATTCAACTAGAGTGAAAACCGCAACCTCATCGCTGGATTTACATCACCTGACACTATGGAATGAAGACCACGACCTCTCGGTTGTAATTACATCATTCAACTAGAGTGAAGACCACAACCTCATCGTTGGATTTACATCACCGGACTTTATGGAATGAAGACCACGACCTCTCGGTTGTAATTACATCATTCAACTGGAGTGAAGACCACAACCTCATCGCTGGATTTACATCACCTGACTCTATGGAATGAAGACCACGACCTCTCGGTTGTAATTACATCATTCAACTGGAATAAAGACCACAACCTCATCGTTGGATTTACATCACCTGACACTATGGAATGAAGACCACGACCTCTCGGTTGTAATTACATCATTCAACTAGAGTGAAGACCACAACCTCATCATTGGATTTACATCACCTAACTTTATGGAATGAAGACCACGACCTCTCGGTTGTAATTACATTATTCATCTAGAATGAAGACTGCAACCTCATCGCTGGATTTACATCACATGACTCTACGGAATGAAGACCACAATCTCTCGGTTGTAATTACATCATTCAACTAGAGTGAAGACCGCATCCTCATCGCTGGATTCACATCACCTGACTCTATGGAATGAATACCACGACCTCTCGGTTGTAATTACATCATTCAACTAGAGTGAAGACCGCAACCTCATCGTTGGATTTACATCACCTGACTCTATGGAATAAAGACCACGACCTCTCGGTTGTAATTACATCATTCAACTGGAGTGAAGACCGCAACCTCATCACTGGATTTACATCACCTGACTCTATGGAATGAAGACCACGACCTCTCGATTGTAATTCCATCATTCAACTGGAGTGAAGACCGCAACCTCATCACTGGATTTACATCACATGACTCTATGGAATGAAGACCACGACCTCTCGGTTGTAATTACATCATTCAACTAGAGTGAAGACCGTAACCTCATATTGGATTTACATCACCTGACTATATGGAATGAAGACCACGACCACTCGGTTGTAATTACATCATTCAACTAGAGTGAAGACCGCAACCTCATCGTTGGATTTACATCACCTGACTCTATGGAATGAAGACCACGACCTCGCGGTTGTTATTACATCATTCAACTAGAGTGAAGACCACAACCTCATCGCTGTATTTACATCACCTGACTCTATGGAATGAAGACCACGACCTCTCGATTGTAATTACATCATTCAACTGGAGTGAAGACCGCAACCTCATCACTGGATTTACATCACCTGACTCTATGGAATGAAGACCACGACCTCTCGGTTGTAATTACATCATTCAACTAGAGTGAAGACCGCAACCTCATCGTTGGATTTACATCACCTGACTCTATGGAATGAAGACCACGACCTCTCGGTTGTAACTACATCGGTCAACTAGCGTGAAGACCGCACCCTCATCCTTGGATTTACATCACCTGACTCTATGGAATGAAGACCACGACCTCTCGGTTGTTATTACATCATTCAACTAGAGTGAAGACCGCAACCTCATCGCTGTATTTACATCACCTGACTCTATGGAATGAAGACCACGACCACTCGATTGTAATTACATTATTCAACTAGAGTGAAGACCGCAACCTCATCGTTGGATTTACATCACCTGACTCTATGGAATGAAGACCACGACCTCTCGGTTGTTATTACTTCATTCAACTAGAGTGAAGACCGCAACCTCATCGCTGTATTTACATCACCTGACTCTATGGAATGAAGACCACGACCTCTCGGTTGTTATTACTTCATTCAACTAGAGTGAAGACCGCAACCTCATCGCTGTATTTACATCACCTGACTCTATGGAATGAAGACCACGACCTCTCGGTTGTTATTACTTCATTCAACTAAAGTGAAGACCGCAACCTAATCGCTGTATTTACATCAACTGACTCTATGGAATGAAGACCACGACCTCTCGGTTGTAATTACATCATTCAACTGGAGTGAAGACCGCAACCTCATCGCTGGATTTACATCACCTGACTCTATTGAATGAAGACCACGACCTCTCGGTTGTTATTACATCATTCAACTAGAGTGAAGACCGCAACCTCATCGCTGGATTTACATCACCTGACTCTATGGAATGAAGACCACGACCTCTCGGTTGCAATTACATCCTTCAACTGGAGTGAAGACCGCAACCTCATCGTTGGATTTACATCACCTGACTCTATGGAATGAGGACCACGACCTCTCGGTTGTTATTACATCATTCAACTAGAGTGAAGACCGCAACCTCATCGCTGTATTTACATCACCTGACTCTATGGAATGAAGACCACGACCTCTCGGTTGTAATTACATCATTCAACTAGAGTGAAGACCGCAACCTCATCGCTGGATTTACATCACCTGACTCTATGGAATGAAGACCACGACCTCTCGGTTGTAATTACATCATTCAACTGGAGTGAAGACCGCAACCTCATCGCTGGATTTACATCACCTGACTCTATGGAATGAAGACCACGACCTCTCGGTTGTAATTACATCATTCAACTAGAGTGAAGACCGCAACCTCATCGCTGGATTTACATCACCTGACTCTATGGAATGAAGACCACGACCTCTCGGTTGTAATTACATCATTCAACTAGAGTGAAGACCGCAACCTCATCGCTGGATTTACATCACCTGACTCTATGGAATGAAGACCACGACCACTCGGTTGTAATTACATCATTCAACTAGAGTGAAGACCGCAACCTCATCGCTAGATTTACATCACCTGACTCTATGGAATGAAGACCACGACCTCTCGGTTGTAATTACATCATTCAACTAGAGTGAAGACCGCAACCTCATCGTTGGATTTACATCACCTGACTCTATGGAATGAAGACCACGACCTCTCGGTTGTTATTACATCATTCAACTAGAGTGAAGACCGCAACCTCATCACTGTATTTACATCACCTGACTCTATGGAATGAAGACCACGACCTCTCGATTGTAATTACATCATTCAACTGGAGTGAAGACCGCAACCTCATCACTGGATTTACATCACCCGACTCTATGGAATGAAGACCACGATCTCTCGGTCGTAATTACATTATTCAACTAGAGTGAAGACCGCAACCTCATATTGGATTTACATCACCTGACTCTATGGAATGAAGACCACGACCACTCGGTTGTAATTACATCATTCAACTAGAGTGAAGACCGCAACCTCATCGCTAGATTTACATCACCTGACTCTATGGAATGAAGACCACGACCTCTCGGTTGTAATTACATCATTCAACTAGAGTGAAGACCGCAACCTCATCGCTGGATTTACATCACCTGACTCTATGGAATGAAGACCACGACCTCTCGGTTGTAATTACATCATTCAACTGGAGTGAAGACCGCAACCTCATCGCTGGATTTACATCACCTGACTCTATGGAATGAAGACCACGACCTCTCGGTTGTTATTACATCATTCAACTAGAGTGAAGACCGCAACCTCATCGCTGGATTTACATCACCTGACTCTATGGAATGAATACCACGACCACTCGGTTGTAATTACATCATTCAACTAGAGTGAAGACTACAACCTCATCGCTGGATTTACATCACCTGACTCTATGGAATGAAGACCACGACCTCTCGGTTGTAATTACATCATTCAACTAGAGTGAAGACCGCAACCTCATATTGGATTTACATCACCTGACTCTATGGAATGAAGACCACGACCTCTCGGTTGTAATTACATCATTCAACTAGAGTGAAGACCGCAACCTCATCGCTGGATTTACATCACCTGACTCTATGGAATGAAGACCACGACCACTCGGTTGTAATTACATCATTCAACTAGAGTGAAGACTACAACCTCATCGCTGGATTTACATCACCTGACTCTATGGAATGAAGACCACGACCTCTCGGTTGTAATTACATCATTCAACTAGAGTGAAGACAGCAACCTCATCGCTGGATTTACATCACCCGACTCTATGGAGTGAAGACCACGACCTCTCGGTTGTAATTACATCATTCAACTAGAGTGAAGACCGCAACCTCATAGCTGGATTTACATCACCTGACTCTATGGAATGAAGACCACGACCTCTCGGTTGTAATTACATTATTCAACTAGAGTGAAGACAGCAACCTCATCGCTGGATTTACATCACCCGACTCTATGGAATGAAGACCATGACCTCTCGATTGTAAATACAGCATTCAACTAGAGTGAAGAACACAACCTCATCGCTGGATTTACATCACCCGACTCTATGGAATGAAGACCACGACCTCTCGGTTGTAATTACATCATTCAACTAGAGTGAAGACCGCAACCTCATCGCTGGATTTACATCACCTGACTCTATGGAATGAAGACCACGACCTCTCGGTTGTAATTACATCATTCAACTAGAGTGAAGACCGCAACCTCATCGCTGGATTTACATCACCTGACTCTATGGAATGAAGACCACGACCTCTCGGTTGTAATTACATCATTCAACTAGAGTGAAGACCGCAACCTCATCGCTGGATTTACATCACCCGACTCTATGGAATGAAGACCACGACCTCTCGGTTGTAATTACATCATTCAACTAGAGTGAAGACTACAACCTCATCGCTGGATTTACATCACCTGACTCTATGGAATGAAGACCACGACCTCTCGGTTGTAATTACATCATTCAACTAGAGTGAAGACCGCAACCTCATATTGGATTTACATCACCTGACTCTATGGAATGAAGACCACGACCACTCGGTTGTAATTACATCATTCAACTAGAGTGAAGACCGCAACCTCATCGCTGGATTTACATCACCGGACTCAATAGAATGAACACCATGACCTCTCGGTTGTAATTACATCATTCAACTAGAGTGAAGACAGCAACCTCATCGCTGGATTTACATCACCCGACTCTATGGAATGAAGACCACGACCTCTCGATTGTAATTACATCATTCAACTAGAGTGAAGACCGCAACCTCATCGCTGGATTTACATCACCTGACTCTATGGAATGAAGACCACGACCTCTCGGTTGTAATTACATCATTCAACTGGAGTGAAGACCGCAACCTCATCGCTGGATTTACATCACCTGACTCTATGGAATGAAGACCACGACCTCTCGGTTGTAATTACATCATTCAACTAGAGTGAAGACTACAACCTCATCACTGGATTTACATCACCTGACTCTATGGAATGAAGACCACGACCACTCGGTTGTAATTACATCATTCAACTAGAGTGAAGACCGCAACCTCATCGCTAGATTTACATCACCTGACTCTATGGAATGAAGACCACGACCTCTCGGTTGTAATTACATCATTCAACTAGAGTGAAGACCGCAACCTCATCACTGGATTTACATCACCTGACTCTATGGAATGAAGACCACGACCTCTCGGTTGTAATTACATCATTCAACTAGAGTGAAGACAACAACCTCATCGCTGGATTTACATCACCTGACTCTATGGAATGAAGTCCACGACCTCTCGGTTGTAATTACATCATTCAACTAGAGTGAAGACCGCAACCTCATCGTTGGATTTACATCACCTTACTCTATGTATTGAAGACCATGACCTCTCGGTTGTAATTACATCATTCAACTAGAGTGAAGACAGCAACCTCATCGCAGGATTTACATCACCCGACTCTATGGAGTGAAGACCACGACCTCTCGGTTGTAATTACAGCATTCAACTAGAGTGAAGACCACAACCTCATCGCTGGATTTACATCACCCGACTCTATGGAGTGAAGACCACGACCTCTCGGTTGTAATTACATCATTCAACTAGAGTGAAGACCACAACCTCATCGCTGGATTTACATCACCTGACTCTATGGAATGAAGACCACGACCTCTCGGTTGTAATTACATCATTCAACTAGAGTGAAGACCACAACCTCATCGCTGGATTTACATCACCTGACTCTATGGAATGAAGTCCACGACCTCTCGGTTGTAATTACATCATTCAACTAGAGTGAAGACCGCAACCTCATCGCTGGATTTACATCACCTGACTCTATGGAATGAAGACCACGACCTCTCGGTTGTAATTACATCATTCAACTAGAGTGAAGACCACAACCTCATCGCTGGATTTACATCACCTGACTCTATGGAATGAAGACCACGACCTCTCGGTTGTAATTACATCATTCAACTAGAGTGAAGACCGCAACCTCATCGCTGGATTTACATCACCGGACTCAATAGAATGAACACCATGACCTCTCGGTTGTAATTACATCATTCAACTAGAGTGAAGACAGCAACCTCATCGCTGGATTTACATCACCCGACTCTATGGAGTGAAGACCACGACCTCTCGGTTGTAATTACATCATTCAGCTAGAGTGAAGACAACAACCTCATCGCTGGATTTACATCACCTGACTCTATGGAATGAAGTCCACGACCTCTCGGTTGTAATTACATCATTCAACTGGAGTGAAGACTGCAACCTCATCGCTGATTTACATCACCTGACTCTATGGAATGAAGACCACGACCTCTCGGTTGTAATTACATCATTCAACTAGAGTGAAGACCGCAACCTCATATTGGATTTACATCACCTGACTCTATGGAATGAAGACCACGACCTCTCGGTTGTAATTACATCATTCAACTAGAGTGAAGACCGCAACCTCATCGCTGGATTTACATCACCTGACTCTATGGAATGAAGTCCACGACCTCTCGGTTGTAATTACATCATTCAACTAGAGTGAAGACAGCAACCTCATCGCTGGATTTACATCACCCGACTCTATGGAG
Source organism: Anisodus acutangulus (assembly GCA_029783415.1). Taxonomy (NCBI): domain Eukaryota; kingdom Viridiplantae; phylum Streptophyta; class Magnoliopsida; order Solanales; family Solanaceae; genus Anisodus; species Anisodus acutangulus. The sequence goes on from CM056501.1 coordinate 59,760, forward strand.
TGAAGACCACGACCTCTCGGTTGTAATTACATCATTCAACTAGAGTGAAGACCGCAACCTCTTCGCTGGATTTACATCACCTGACTCTATGGAATGAAGTCCACGACCTCTCGATTGTAATTACATCATTCAACTAGAGTGAAGACCGCAACCTCATCGCTGGATTTACATCACCTGACTCTATGGAATGAAGACCACGACCTCTCGGTTGTAATTACATCATTCAACTAGAGTGAAGACCGCAACCTCATCTCTAGATTTACATCACCTGACTCTATGGAATGAAGACCACGACCTCTCGGTTGTAATTACATCATTCAACTAGAGTGAAGACCGCAACCTCATCGCTGGATTTACATCACCTGACTCTATGGAATGAAGACCACGACCTCTCGGTTGTAATTACATCATTCAACTAGAGTGAAGACCGCAACCTCATATTGGATTTACATCACCTGACTCTATGGAATGAAGACCACGACCTCTCGATTGTAATTACATCATTCAACTGGAGTGAAAACCACAACCTCATCGCTAGATTTACATCACCCGACTCTATGGAATGAAGACCACGACCTCTAGGTTGTAATTACATCATTCAACTAGAGTGAAGACCGCAACCTCATCACTGGATTTACATCACCTGACTCAATGGAATGAAGACTACGACCTCTCGATTGTAATTACATTATTCAACTAGAGTGAAGACCGCAACTTCATCGCTGGATTTACATCACCTGACTCTATGGAATGAAGACCACGACCTCTCGATGGTAATTACATCATTCAACTAGAGTGAAGACCGCAACCTCATCGCTGGATTTACATCACCTGACTCTATGGAATGAAGAGCACGACCTCTCGGTTGTAATTACATCATTCAACTAGAGTGAAGACCGCAACCTCATCGCTGGATTTACATCACCTGACTCTATGGAATGAAGACCACGACCTCTCGGTTGTAATTACATCATTCAACTGGAGTGAAGACCACAACCTCATCACTGGATTTACATCACCTGACTCTATGGAATGAAGACCACGACCTCTCGGTTGTAATTACATCATTCAACTGGAGTGAAGACCGCAACCTCATCGCTGGATTTACATCACCTGACTATATTGAATGAAGACCACGACCTCTCGGTTGTAATTACATCATTCAACTAGAGTGAAGACCGCAACCTCATCGCTGGATTTACATCACCTGACTCTATGGAATGAAGACCACGACCTCTCGGTTGTAATTACATCATTCAACTAGAGTGAAGACAACAACCTCATCACTGGATTTACATCACCTGACTCTATGGAATGAAGACCACGACCACTCGGTTCTAATTACATCATTCAACTAGAGTGAAGAGCGCAACCTCATCGCTAGATTTACATCACCTGACTCTATGGAATGAAGACCACGACCACTCGGTTGTAATTACATCATTCAACTGGAGTGAAGACCGCAACCTCATCGCTGGATTTACATCACCTGACTCTATGGAATGAAGACCACGACCTCTCGGTTGTAATTACATCATTCAACTAGAGTGAAGACCGCAACCTCATCGCTGGATTTACATCACCTGACTCTATGGAATGAAGACCACGACCTCTCGATTGTAATTACATCATTCAACTGGAGTGAAGACCGCAACCTCATCGCTGGATTTACATCACCTGACTCTATGGAATGAAGACCACGACCTCTCGGTTGTAATTACATCATTCAACTAGAGTGAAGACCGCAACCTCATCGCTGGATTTACATCACCTGACTCTATGGAATGAAGACCACGACCTCTCGGTTGTAATTACATCATTCAACTAGAGTGAAGACCGCAACCTCATCGCTAGATTTACATCACCTGACTCTATGGAATGAAGACCACGACCTCTCGGTTGTAATTACATCATTCAACTAGAGTGAAGACCGCAACCTCATATTGGATTTACATCACCTGACTCTATGGAATGAAGACCACGACCTCTCGGTTGTTATTACATCATTCAACTAGAGTGAAGACCGCAACCTCATCGCTGTATTTACATCACCTGACTCTATGGAATGAAGACCACGACCTCTCGATTGTAATTACATCATTCAACTGGAGTGAAGACCGCAACCTCATATTGGATTTACATCACCTGACTCTATGGAATGAAGACCACGACCACTCGGTTGTAATTACATCATTCAACTAGAGTGAAGACCGCAACCTCATCGCTAGATTTACATCACCTGACTCTATGGAATGAAGACCACGACCTCTCGATTGTAATTACATCATTCAACTGGAGTGAAGAACGCAACCTCATCACTGGATTTACATCACCTGACTCTATGGAATGAAGACCACGACCTCTCGGTTGTAATTACATCATTCAACTAGAGTGAAGACCGCAACCTCATCGTTGGATTTACATCACCTGACTCTATGGAATGAAGACCACGACCTCTCGGTTGTAATTACATCATTCAACTAGAGTGAAGACCGCAACCTCATCGCAGGATTTACATCACCTGACTCTATGGAATGAAGACCACGACCTCTCGGTTGTAATTACATCATTCAACTAGAGTGAAGACCGCAACCTCATCGCTAGATTTACATCACCTGACTCTATGGAATGAAGACCACGACCACTCGGTTGTAATTACATCATTCAACTAGAGTGAAAACCGCAACCTCATCGCTAGATTTACATCACCTGACTCTATGGAATGAAGACCACGACCTCTCGATTGTAATTACATCATTCAACTGGAGTGAAGACCGCAACCTCATCGTTGGATTTACATCACCTGACTCTATGGAATAAAGACCACGACCTCTCGGTTGTTATTACATCATTCAACTAGAGTGAAGACCGCAACCTCATCGCTGTATTTACATCACCTGACTCTATGGAATGAAGACCACGACCTCTCGATTGTAATTACATCATTCAACTAGAGTGAAGACCGCAACCTCATCGTTGGATTTACATCACCTGACTCTATGGAATGAAGACCACGACCACTCGGTTGTAATTACATCATTCAACTAGAGTGAAGACCGCAACCTCATCGCTAGATTTACATCACCTGACTCTATGGAATGAAGACCACGACCTCTCGGTTGTAATTACATCATTCAACTAGAGTGAAGACCGCAACCTCATCACTGGATTTACATCACCTGACTCTATGGAATGAAGACCACGACCTCTCGGTTGTAATTACATCATTCAACTAGAGTGAAGACCGCAACCTCATCGTTGGATTTACATCACCTGACTCTATGGAATGAAGACCACGACCTCTCGATTGTAATTGCATCATTCAACTGGAGTGAAGAACGCAACCTCATCACTGGATTTACATCACCTGACTCTATGGAATGAAGACCACGACCTCTCGGTTGTAATTACATCATTCAACTAGAGTGAAGACCGCAACCTCATCGCTAGATTTACATCACCTGACTCTATGGAATAAAGACCACGACCTCTCGATTGTAATTACATCATTCAACTGGAGTGAAGACCGCAACGTCATCGCTGGATTTACATCACCTGACTCTATGGAATGAAGACCACGACCTCTCGGTTGTAATTACATCATTCAACTAGAGTGAAGACCGCAACCTCATCGTTGGATTTACATCACCTGACTCTATGGAATGAAGACCACGACCACTCGGTTGTAATTACATCATTCAACTAGAGTGAAGACCGCAACCTCATCGCTAGATTTACATCACCTGACTCTATGGAATGAAGACCACGACCTCTCGGTTGTAATTACATCATTCAACTAGAGTGAAGACCGCAACCTCATCGCTAGATTTACATCACCTGACTCTATGGAATGAAGACCACGACCTCTCGGTTGTAATTACATCATTCAACTAGAGTGAAGACCGCAACCTCATCGTTGGATTTACATCACCTGACTCTATGGAATGAAGACCACGACCTCTCGATTGTAATTACATCATTCAACTGGAGTGAAGACCGCAACCTCATCGCTGGATTTACATCACCTGACTCTATGGAATGAAGACCACGACCTCTCGGTTGTAATTACATCATTCAACTAGAGTGAAGACCGCAACCTCATCGCTGGATTTACATCACCTGACTCTATGGAATGAAGACCACGACCACTCGGTTGTAATTACATCATTCAACTAGAGTGAAGACCGCAACCTCATCGCTAGATTTACATCACCTGACTCTATGGAATGAAGACCACGACCTCTCGGTTGTTATTACATCATTCAACCAGAGTGAAGACCGCAACCTCATCACTGTATTTACATCACCTGACTCTATGGAATGAAGACCACGACCTCTCGATTGTAATTACATCATTCAACTGGAGTGAAGACCGCAACCTCATCACTGGATTTACATCACCCGACTCTATGGAATGAAGACCACGATCTCTCGGTCGTAATTACATCATTCAACTAGAGTGAAGACCGCAACCTCATCACTGGATTTACATCACCTGACTCTATGGAATGAAGACCACGACCACTCGGTTGTAATTACATCATTCAACTAGAGTGAAGACCGCAACCTCATCGCTAGATTTACATCACCTGACTCTATGGAATGAAGACCACGACCTCTCGATTGTAATTACATCATTCAACTGGAGTGAAGAACGCAACCTCATCACTGGATTTACATCACCTGACTCTATGGAATGAAGACCACGACCTCTCGGTTGTAATTCCATCATTCAACTAGAGTGAAAACTACAACCTCATCACTGGATTTACATCACCTGACTCTATGGAATGAAGACCACGACCTCTCGGTTGTAATTACATCATTCAACTAGAGTGAAGACCGCAACCTCATCGCTAGATTTACATCACCTGACTCTATGGAATGAAGACCACGACCTCTCGGTTGTAATTACATCATTCAACTGGAGTGAAAACCACAACCTCATCGCTAGATTTACATCACCCGACTCTATGGAATGAAGACCACGACCTCTAGGTTGTAATTACATCATTCAACTAGAGTGAAGACCGCAACCTCATCGCTGGATTTACATCACCTGACTCTATGGAATGAAGACCACGACCTCTCGGTTGTAATTACATCATTCAACTAGAGTGAAGACCGCAACCTCATCGCTGGTTTTACATCACCTGACTCTATGGAATGAAGACCACGACCTCTCGGTTGTAATTACATCATTCAACTAGAGTGAAGACCGCAACCTCATCGCTAGATTTACATCACCTGACTCTATGGAATGAAGACCACGACCTCTCGATTGTAATTACATCATTCAACTGGAGTGAAGACCGCAACGTCATCGCTGGATTTACATCACCTGACTCTATGGAATGAAGACCACGACCTCTCGGTTGTAATTACATCATTCAACTAGAGTGAAGACCGCAACCTCATCGCTGGATTTACATCACCTGACTCTATGGAATGAAGACCACGACCTCTCGGTTGTAATTACATCATTCAACTAGAGTGAAGACCGCAACCTCATCGCTGGATTTACATCACCTCACTCTATGGAATGAAGACCACGACCTCTCGGTTGTAATTACATCATTCAACTGGAGTGAAGACCGCAACCTCATCGCTAGATTTACATCACCTGACTCTATGGAATGAAGACCACGACCTCTCGGTTGTAATTACATCATTCAACTAGAGTGAAGACCGCAACCTCATCGCTGGATTTACATCACCTGACTCTATGGAATGAAGACCACGACCTCTCGGTTGTTATTACATCATTCAACTAGAGTGAAGACCGCAACCTCATCGCTGTATTTACATCACCTGACTCTATGGAATGAAGACCACGACCTCTCGATTGTAATTACATCATTCAACTGGAGTGAAGACCGCAACCTCATCACTGGATTTACATCACCTGACTCTATGGAATGAAGACCACGACCACTCGGTTGTAATTACATCATTCAACTAGAGTGAAGACCGCAACCTCATCGCTAGATTTACATCACCTGACTCTATGGAATGAAGACCACGACCTCTCGGTTGTAATTACATCATTCAACTAGAGTGAAGACCGCAACCTCATCACTGGATTTACATCACCCGACTCTATGGAATGAAGACCACGATCTCTCGGTTGTAATTACATCATTCAACTAGAGTGAAGACCGCAACCTCATCACTGGATTTACATCATCTGACTCTATGGAAAGAAGACCACGATCTCTCGGTTGTAATTACATCATTCAACTAGAGTGAAGACCGCAACCTCATCGCTAGATTTACATCACCTGACTCTATGGAATGAAGACCACGACCTCTCGGTTGTAATTACATCATTCAACTAGAGTGAAGACCGCAACCTCATCGCTAGATTTACATCACCCGACTCTATGGAATGAAGACCACGATCTCTCGGTTGTAATTACATCATTCAACTAGAGTGAAGACCGCAACCTCATCACTGGATTTACATCACCTGACTCTATGGAATGAAGACCACGACCACTCGGTTGTAATTACATCATTCAACTAGAGTGAAGACCGCAACCTCATCGCTAGATTTACATCACCTGACTCTATGGAATGAAGACCACGACCTCTCGGTTGTAATTACATCATTCAACTAGAGTGAAGACCGCAACCTCATATTGGATTTACATCACCTGACTCTATGGAATGAAGACCACGACCACTCGGTTGTAATTACATCATTCAACTAGAGTGAAAACCGCAACCTCGTCGCTAGATTTACATCACCTGACTCTATGGAATGAAGACCACGACCTCTCGATTCTAATTACATCATTCAATTGGAGTGAAGACCGCAACGTCATCGCTGGATTTACATCACCTGACTCTATGGAATGAAGACCATGACCTCTCGGTTGTAATTACATCATTCAACTAGAGTGAAGACCGCAACCTCATCGCTAGATTTACATCACCTGACTCTATGGAATGAAGACCACGACCTCTCGGTTGTAATTACATCATTCAACTAGAGTGAAAACCGCAACCTCGTCGCTAGATTTACATCACCTGACTCTATGGAATGAAGACCACGACCTCTCGATTGTAATTACATCATTCAATTGGAGTGAAGACCGCAACGTCATCGCTGGATTTACATCACCCGACTCTATGGAATGAAGACCACGATCTCTCGGTTGTAATTACATCATTCAACCAGAGTGAAGACCGCAACCTCATCGCTGTATTTACATCACCCGACTCTATGGAATGAAGACCACGATCTCTCGGTTGTAATTACATCATTCAACCAGAGTGAAGACCGCAACCTCATCGCTGTATTTACATCACCTGACTCTATGGAATGAAGACCACGACCTCTCGATTGTAATTACATCATTCAACTGGAGTGAAGACCGCAACCTCATCACTGGATTTACATCACCCGACTCTATGGAATGAAGACCACGATCTCTCGATTGTAATTACATCATTCAACTAGAGTGAAGACCGCAACCTCATATTAGATTTACATCACCTGACTCTATGGAATGAAGACCACGACCTCTCGGTTGTAATTACATCATTCAACTAGAGTGAAGACCGCAACCTCATATTGGATTTACATCACCAGACTCTATCGAATGAAGACCACGACCACTCGGTTGTAATTACATCATTCAGCTAGAGTGAAGACCGCAACCTCATCACTGGATTTACATCACCCGACTCTATGGAATGAAGACCACGATCTCTCGGTCGTAATTACATTATTCAACTAGAGTGAAGACCGCAACCTCATCGCTGGATTTACATCACCTTACTCTATGTATTGAAGACCACGACCTCTCGGTTGTAATTACATCATTCAACTAGAGTGAAGACAGCAACCTCATCGCTGGATTTACATCACCTCACTCTATGGAATCAAGACCACGACCTCTCGATTGTAATTACGGCATTCAACTAGAGTGAAGACGACAACCTCATTGCTGGATTTACATCACCGGCCTCTATGGAATGAACACCACGACCTCTCGGTTGTAATTACATCATTCAACTAGAGTGAAGACCGCAACCTCATCGCTGGATTTACATCACCTGACTCTATGGAATGAAGACCACGACCTCTCGGTTGTTATTACATCATTCAACTAGAGTGAAGACCGCAACCTCATCGCTGTATTTACATCACCTGACTCTATGGAATGAAGACCACGACCTCTCGATTGTAATTACATCATTCAACTGGAGTGAAGACAGCAACCTCATCACTGGATTTACATCACCCGACTCTATGGAATGAAGACCACGATCTCTCGGTTGTAATTACATTATTCAACTAGAGTGAAGACCGCAACCTCATATTGGATTTACATCACCTGACTATATGGAATGAAGACCACGACCACTCGGTTGTAATTACATCATTCAACTAGAGTGAAGACCGCAACCTCATCGCAAGATTTACATCACCTGACTCTAAGGAATGAAGACCACGACATCTCGATTGTAATTACATCATTCAACTGGAGTGAAGAACGCAACCTCATCACTGGATTTACATCACCTGACTCAATGGAATGAAGACCACGACCTCTCGATTGTAATTCCATCATTCAACTGGAGTGAAGACCGCAACCTCATCACTGGATTTACATCACCTGACTCTATGGAATGAAGACCACGACCACTCGATTGTAATTACATCATTCAACTAGAGTGAAGACCGCAACCTCATCGCTAGATTTACATCACCTGACTCTATGGAATGAAGACCACGACCTCTCGGTTGTAATTACATCATTCAACTAGAGTGAAGACCGCAACCTCATATTGGATTTACATCACCAGACTCTATGGAATGAAGACCACGACCACTCGGTTGTAATTACATCATTCAACTAGAGTGAAAACCGTAACCTCGTCGCTAGATTTACATCACCTGACTCTATGGAATGAAGACCACGACCTCTCGATTGTAATTACATCATTCAACTGGAGTGAAGACCGCAACGTCATCGCTGGATTTACATCACCTGACTCTATGGAATGAAGACCATGACCTCTCGGTTGTAATTACATCATTCAACTAGAGTGAAGACCGCAACCTCATCGCTAGATTTACATCACCTGACTCTATGGAATGAAGACCACGACCTCTCGATTGTAATTACATCATTCAACTGGAGTGAAGACCGCAACCTCATCACTGGATTTACATCACCCGACTCTATGGAATGAAGACCACGATCTCTCGGTCGTAATTACATTATTCAACTAGAGTGAAGACCGCAACCTCATATTGGATTTACATCACCTGACTCTATGGAATGAAGACCACGACCACTCGGTTGTAATTACATCATTCAACTAGAGTGAAGACCGCAACCTCATCGCTAGATTTACATCACCTGACTCTATGGAATGAAGACCACGACCTCTCGATTGTAATTACATCATTCAACTGGAGTGAAGACCGCAACGTCATCGCTGGATTTACATCACCTGACTCTATGGAATGAAGACCACGACCTCTCGGTTGTAATTACATCATTCAACTAGAGTGAAGACCGCAACCTCATCGCTGTATTTACATCACCTGACTCTATGGAATGAAGACCACGACCTCTCGATTGTAATTACATCATTCAACTGGAGTGAAGACCGCAACCTCATCACTGGATTTACATCATCTGACTCTATGGAAAGAAGACCACGATCTCTCGGTTGTAATTACATCATTCAACTAGAGTGAAGACCGCAACCTCATCGCTAGATTTACATCACCTGACTCTATGGAATGAAGACCACGACCTCTCGGTTGTAATTACATCATTCAACTAGAGTGAAGACCGCAACCTCATCGTTGGATTTACATCACCTGACTCTTTGGAATGAAGAGAACGACCTCTCGATTGTAATTACATCATTCAACTGGAGTGAAGACCGCAACCTCATCGCTGGATTTACATCACCTGACTCTTTGGAATGAAGACCACGACCTCTCGATTGTAATTACATCATTCAACTGGAGTGAAGACCGCAACCTCATCGTTGGATTTACATCACCTGACTCTTTGGAATGAAGAGAACGACCTCTCGATTGTAATTACATCATAACTGGAGTGAAGACCGCAACCTCATCGCTGGATTTACATCACCTGACTCTATGGAATGAAGACCACGACCTCTCGGTTGTAATTACATCATTCAACTGGATTGAAGACCGCAACGGCATCGCCGGAGTTACATCCCCGGACTCTGTGGAATGAAGACCACGACCTCTCGCTGTAATTGCATCATTCAACCAGAGTGAAGACCGCAACCTCATCACTGGATTTACATCACCTGACTCTATGGAATGAAGACCACGACCACTCGGTTGTAATTACATCATTCAACTAGAGTGAAGACCGCAACCTCATCGCTAGATTTACATCACCTGACTCTATGGAATGAAGACCACGACCTCTCGATTGTAATTACATCATTCAACTGGAGTGAAGACCGCAACCTCATCGCTGTATTTACATCACCTGACTCTATGGAATGAAGACCACGACCTCTCGGTTGTAATTACATCATTCAACTAGAGTGAAGACCGCAACCTCATCGCTAGATTTACATCACCTGACTCTATGGAATGAAGACCACGACCTCTCGATTGTAATTACATCATTCAACTGGAGTGAAGACCGCAACCTCATCACTGGATTTTCATCACCTGACTCTATGGAATGAAGACCACGACCACTCGGTTGTAATTACATCATTCAACTAGAGTGAAGACTACAACCTCATCGCTGGATTTACATCACCTGACTCTATGGAATGAAGACCACGACCTCTCGGTTGTAATTACATCATTCAACTAGAGTGAAGACCGCAACCTCATCGCTGTATTTACATCACCTGACTCTATGGAATGAAGACCACGACCTCTCGATTGTAATTACATCATTCAACTAGAGTGAAGACCGCAACCTCATCGCTGTATTTACATCACCTGACTCTATGGAATGAAGACCACGACCTCTCGGTTGTAATTACATCATTCAACTAGAGTGAAGACCGCAACCTCATCGCTGGATTTACATCACCAGACTCTATGGAATGAAGACCACGACCTCTCGGTTGTTATTACATCATTCAACTAGAGTGAAGACCGCAACCTCATCGCAGATTTACATCACCCGACTCTATGGAATGAAGACCACGACCTCTCGCTGTAATTACATCATTCAACTAGAGTGAAGACCGCAACCTCATCGCCAGATTTACATCACCCGACTCTCTATGGAATGAAGACCACGACCTCTCGATTGTAATTACATCATTCAACTAGAGTGAAGACCGCAACCTCATCGCTGGATTTACATCACCCGACTCTATGGAATGAAGACCACGACCTCTCGCTGTAATTACATCATTCAACTGGAGTGAAGACCGCAACCTCATCGCTAGATTTACATCACCTGACTCTATGGAATGAAGACCACGACCTCTCGATTGTAATTACATCATTCAACTAGAGTGAAGACCGCAACCTCATCTCTAGATTTACATCACCTGACTCTATGGAATGAAGACCACGACCTCTCGATTGTAATTACATCATTCAACTAGAGTGAAGACCGCAACCTCATCACTGGATTTACATCACCCGACTCTATGGAATGAAGACCACGATCTCTCGGTTGTAATTACATCATTCAACTAGAGTGAAGACCGCAACCTCATATTGGATTTACATCACCTGACTCTATGGAATGAAGACCACGACCACTCGGTTGTAATTACATCATTCAGCTAGAGTGAAGACCGCAACCTCATCATTGGATTTACATCACCTGACTCTATGGAATGAAGACCACGACCTCTCGATTGTAATTACATCATTCAATTGGAGTGAAGACCGCAACCTCATCACTGTTTTTACATCACCTGACTCTATGGAATGAAGACCACGACCTCTCGATTGTAATTACATCATTCAACTGGAGTGAAGACCGCAACCTCATCGCTGGATTTACATCACCTGACTCTATGGAATGAAGACCACGACCTCTCGATTGTTATTACTTCATTCAACTAGAGTGAAGACCGCAACCTCATCGCTGTATTTACATTACCTGACTCTATGGAATGAAGACCACGACCTCTCGATTGTAATTACATCATTCAACTAGAGTGAAGACCGCAACCTCATCGCTAGATTTACATCACCTGACTCTATGGAATGAAGACCACGACCACTCGGTTGTAATTACATCATTCAACTAGAGTGAAGACCGCAACCTCATCGCTAGATTTACATCACCTGACTCTATGGAATAAAGACCACGACCTCTCGATTGTAATTACATCATTCAACTGGAGTGAAGACCGCAACGTCATCGCTGGATTTACATCACCTGACTCTATGGAATGAAGACCACGACCTCTCGGTTGTAATTACATCATTCAACTAGAGTGAAGACCGCAACCTCATCGCTAGATTTACATCACCTGACTCTATGGAATGAAGACCACGACCTCTCGATTGTAATTACATCATTCAACTAGAGTGAAGACCGCAACCTCATCGCTAGATTTACATCACCTGACTCTATGGAATGAAGACCACGACCTCTCGGTTGTAATTACATCATTCAACTAGAGTGAAGACCGCAACCTCATCACTGGATTTACATCACCCGACTCTATGGAATGAAGACCACGATCTCTCGGTTGTAATTACATCATTCAACTAGAGTGAAGACCGCAACCTCATCGCTAGATTTACATCACCTGACTCTATGGAATGAAGACCACGACCTCTCGGTTGTAATTACATCATTCAACTGGAGTGAAGACCGCAACCTCATCGCTGGATTTACATCACCTGACTCTATGGAATGAAGACCACGACCTCTCGGTTGTAATTACATCATTCAACTAGAGTGAAGACCGCAACCTCATCGCTAGATTTACATCACCTGACTCTATGGAATGAAGACCACAACCTCTCGGTTGTAATTACATCATTCAACTAGAGTGAAGACCGCAACCTCATATTAGATTTACATCACCTGACTCTATGGAATGAAGACCACGACCACTCGGTTGTAATTACATCATTCAACTAGAGTGAAGACTACAACCTCATCGCTAGATTTACATCACCTGACTCTATGGAATGAAGACCACGACCTCTCGATTGTAATTACATCATTCAACTGGAGTGAAGACCGCAACCTCATCACTGGATTTTCATCACATGACTCTATGGAATGAAGACCACGACCACTCGGTTGTAATTACATCATTCAACTAGAGTGAAGACCGCAACCTCATCTCTAGATTTACATCACCTGACTCTATGGAATGAAGACCACGACCTCTCGGTTGTAATTACATCATTCAACTAGAGTGAAGACCGCAACCTCATCGCTAGATTTACATCACCTGACTCTATGGAATGAAGACCACGACCTCTCGATTGTAATTACATCATTCAACTGGAGTGAAGACCGCAACCTCATCACTGGATTTACATCACCTGACTCTATGGAATGAAGACCACGACTTCTCGGTTGTAATTACATCATTCAACTAGAGTGAAGACCGCAACCTCATCACTGGATTTACATCACCTGACTCTATGGAATGAAGACCACGACCACTCGGTTGTAATTACATCATTCAACTAGAGTGAAGACCGCAACCTCATCGCTAGATTTACATCACCTGACTCTATGGAATGAAGACCACGACCTCTCCGGTGGAATTACATCATTCAACTAGTGTGAAGACCACAACCTCATCGCTAGATTTACATCACCTGACTCTATGGAATGAAGACCACGACCTCTCGGTTGTAATTACATCATTCAACTAGAGTGAAGACCGCAACCTCATCGCTAGATTTACATCACCTGACTCTATGGAATGAAGACCACGACCTCTCGGTTGTAATTACATCATTCAACTAGAGTGAAGACCGCAACCTCATCGCTGTATTTACATCACCTGACTCTATGGAATGAAGACCACGACCTCTCGGTTGTAATTACATCATTCAACTAGAGTGAAGACTACAACCTCATCACTGGATTTACATCACCTGACTCTATGGAAATAAGACGACGACCTCTCGGTTGCAATTACATCATTCCACTAGAGTGAAGACTACAACCTCATCACTGGATTTACATCACCTGACTCTATGGAATGAAGACCACGACCTCTCGATTGTAATTACATCATTCAACTGTAGTGAAGACCGCAACCTCATCACTGGATTTTCATCACCTGACTCTATGGAATGAAGACCACGACCACTCGGTTGTAATTACATCATTCAACTAGAGTGAAGACCGCAACCTCATCTCTAGATTTACATCACCTGACTCTATGGAATGAAGACCACGACCACTCGATTGTAATTACATTATTCAACTAGAGTGAAGACCGCAACCTCATCGCTAGATTTACATCACCTGACTCTATGGAATGAAGACCACGACCTCTCGATTGTAATTACATCATTCAATTGGAGTGAAGACCGCAACCTCATCACTGGATTTACATCACCTGACTCTATGGAATGAAGACCACGACCTCTCGGTTGTTATTACATCATTCAACTAGAGTGAAGACCGCAACCTCATCGCTGGATTTACATCACCTGACTCTATGGAATGAATACCACGACCACTCGGTTGTAATTACATCATTCAACTAGAGTGAAGACTACAACCTCATCGCAAGATTTACATCACCCGACTCTATGGAGTGAAGACCACGACCTCTCGGTTGTAATTACAGCATTCAACTAGAGTGAAGACCACAACCTCATCGCTGGATTTACATCACCCGACTCTATGGAGTGAAGACCACGACCTCTCGATTGTAATTACATCATTCAACTGGAGTGAAGACCACAACCTCATCGCTGGATTTACATCACCTGACTCTATGGAATCAAGACCACGACCTCTCGATTGTAATTACGGCATTCAACTAGAGTGAAGACGACAACCTCATTGCTGGATTTACATCACCGGCCTCTATGGAATGAACACCACGACCTCTCGATTGTAATTACATCATTCAACTAGAGTGAAGACCGCAACCTCATCGCTGGATTTACATCACCTGACTCTATGGAATGAAGACCACGACCTCTCGGTTGTAATTACATCATTCAACTAGAGTGAAGACCGCAACCTCATCGCTGTATTTACATCACCTGACTCTATGGAATGAAGACCACGACCTCTCGATTGTAATTACATCATTCAACTGAAGTGAAGACGGCAACCTCATCTCTAGATTTACATCACCTGACTCTATGGAATGAAGACCACGACCACTCGATTGTAATTACATTATTCAACTAGAGTGAAGACCGCAACCTCATCGCTAGATTTACATCACCTGACTCTATGGAATGAAGACCACGACCTCTCGATTGTAATTACATCATTCAACTGGAGTGAAGACCGCAACCTCATCACTGGATTTACATCACCCGACTCTATGGAATGAAGACCACGATCTCTCGGTCGTAATTACATTATTCAACTAGAGTGAAGACCGCAACCTCATCGCTGTATTTACATCACCTGACTCTATGGAATGA
The DNA here is from genome assembly GCA_029783415.1 of Anisodus acutangulus. Taxonomy (NCBI): domain Eukaryota; kingdom Viridiplantae; phylum Streptophyta; class Magnoliopsida; order Solanales; family Solanaceae; genus Anisodus; species Anisodus acutangulus. The sequence goes on from CM056501.1 coordinate 75,352, forward strand.
AGACCACGACCTCTCGATTGTAATTACATCATTCAACTAGAGTGAAGACCGCAACCTCATCACTAGATTTACATCACCTGACTCTATGGAATGAAGACCACGACCTCTCGATTGTAATTACATCATTCAACTGGAGTGAAGACCGCAACCTCATCGCTGGATTTACATCACCCGACTCTATGGAATGAAGACCACGACCTCTCGGATGTAATTCCATCATTCAACTAGAGTGAAAACTACAACCTCATCACTGGATTTACATCACCTGACTCTATGGAATGAAGACCACGACCACTCGGTTGTAATTACATCATTCAACTAGAGTGAAGACCGCAACCTCATCGCTAGATTTACATCACCTGACTCTATGGAATGAAGACCACGACCACTCGGTTGTAATTACATCATTCAACTAGAGTGAAGACCGCAACCTCATCGCTAGATTTACATCACCTGACTCTATGGAATGAAGACCACGACCACTCGGTTGTAATTACATTATTCAACTAGAGTGAAGACCGCAACCTCATCGTTGGATTTACATCACCTGACTCTATGGAATGAAGACCACGACCTCTCGATTGTAATTGCATCATTCAACTGGAGTGAAGAACGCAACCTCATCACTGGATTTACATCACCTGACTCTATGGAATGAAGACCACGACCTCTCGGTTGTAATTACATCATTCAACTAGAGTGAAGACCGCAACCTCATCGCTAGATTTACATCACCTGACTCTATGGAATGAAGACCACGACCTCTCGGTTGTAATTACATCATTCAACTAGAGTGAAGACTACAACCTCATCACTGGATTTACATCACCTGACTCTATGGAATGAAGACCACGACCACTCGGTTGTAATTACATCATTCAACTAGAGTGAAGACCGCAACCTCATCGCTAGATTTACATCACCTGACTCTATGGAATGAAGACCACGACCTCTCGATTGTAATTACATCATTCAACTGGAGTGAAGACCGCAACCTCATCACTGGATTTACATCACCCGACTCTATGGAATGAAGACCACGATCTCTCGGTTGTAATTACATCATTCAACTAGAGTGAAGACCGCAACCTCATATTGGATTTACATCACCTGACTCTATGGAATCAAGACCACGCCCCCTCGATTGTAATTACATCATTCAACTGGAGTGAAGCCCACACCCTCATCACTAGATTTACATCACCCGACTCTATGGAATGAAGACCACGATCTCTCGCTGTAATTACATCATTCAACTGGAGTGAAGACCGCAACCTCATCACTGGATTTACATCACCTGACTCTATGGAATGAAGACCACGACCTCTCGGTTGTAATTACATCATTCAACTAGAGTGAAGACCGCAACCTCATCGCTGTATTTACATCACCTGACTCTATGGAATGAAGACCACGACCTCTCGATTGTAATTACATCATTCAACTGGAGTGAAGACCGCAACCTCATCACTGGATTTACATCACCCGACTCTATGGAATGAAGACCACGATCTCTCGGTTGTAATTACATCATTCAACTAGAGTGAAGACCGCAACCTCATCGCTGTATTTACATCACCTGACTCTATGGAATGAAGACCACGACCTCTCGATTGTAATTACATCATTCAACTAGAGTGAAGACCGCAACCTCATCTCTAGATTTACATCACCTGACTCTATGGAATGAAGACCACGACCACTCGATTGTAATTACATTATTCAACTAGAGTGAAGACCGCAACCTCATCGTTGGATTTACATCACCTGACTCTATGGAATGAAGACCACGACCTCTCGGTTGTTATTACTTCATTCAACTAGAGTGAAGACCGCAACCTCATCGCTGTATTTACATCACCTGACTCTATGGAATGAAGACCACGACCTCTCGATTGTAATTATATCATTCAACTGGAGTGAAGACCGCAACCTCATCACTGGATTTTCATCACCTGACTCTATGGAATGAAGACCACGACCACTCGGTTGTAATTACATCATTCAACTAGAGTGAAGACTACAACCTCATCGCTAGATTTACATCACCTGACTCTATGGAATGAAGACCACGACCTCTCGATTGTAATTACATCATTCAACTGGAGTGAAGACCGCAACCTCATCACTGGATTTACATCACCTGACTCTATGGAATGAAGACCACGACCTCTCGGTTGTTATTACATCATTCAACTAGAGTGAAGACCGCAACCTCATCGCTGGATTTACATCACCTGACTCTATGGAATGAATACCACGACCACTCATTTGTAATTACATCATTCAACTAGAGTGAAGACTACAACCTCATCGCTGGATTTACATCACCTGACTCTATGGAGTGAAGACCACGACCTCTCGATTGTAATTGCATCATTCAACCAGAGTGAAGACCGCAACCTCATCACTGGATTTACATCACCCGACTCTATGGAATGAAGACCACGATCTCTCGGTTGTAATTACATCATTCAACTAGAGTGAAGACCGCAACCTCATATTGGATTTACATCACCTGACTCTATGGAATGAAGACCACGACCACTCGGTTGTAATTACATCATTCAACTAGAGTGAAAACCGCAACCTCGTCGCTAGATTTACATCACCTGACTCTATGGAATGAAGACCACGACCTCTCGATTGTAATTACATCATTCAACTGGAGTGAAGACCGCAACCTCATCGTTGGATTTACATCACCTGACTCTATGGAATAAAGACCACGACCTCTCGGTTGTTATTACATCATTCAACTAGAGTGAAGACCGCAACCTCATCGCTGTATTTACATCACCTGACTCTATGGAATGAAGACCACGACCTCTCGATTGTAATTACATCATTCAACTGGAGTGAAGACCGCAACCTCATCGCATTTACATCACCGACTCTGGAATGAAGACCACGACCATTACATCATTCAATTAGAGTGAAGACCGCAACCTCATCGCTGTATTTACATCACCTGACTCTATGGAATGAAGACCACGACCTCTCGATTGTAATTACATCATTCAACTGGAGTGAAGACCGCAACCTCATCACTATATTTACATCACCTGACTCTATTAAATGAAGACCACGACCTCTCGGTTGTAATTACATCATTCAACTAGAGTGAAGACCGCAACCTCATCACTGGATTTACATCACCTGACTCTATGGAATGAAGACCACGACCTCTCGGTTGTAATTACATCATTCAACTAGAGTGAAGACCGCAACCTCATCGCTAGATTTACATCACCTGACTCTATGGAATGAAGACCACGACCACTCGGTTGTAATTACATCATTCAACTAGAGTGAAGACCGCAACCTCATCGCTAGATTTACATCACCTGACTCTATGGAATGAAGACCACGACATCTCGATTGTAATTACATCATTCAACTGGAGTGAAGAACCAACCTCATCACTGGATTTACATCACCTGACTCTATGGAATGAAGACCACGACCTCTCGATTGTAATTCCATCATTCAACTAGAGTGAAAACTACAACCTCATCACTGGATTTACATCACCTGACTCTATGGAATGAAGACCACGACCACTCGGTTGTAATTACATCATTCAACTAGAGTGAAGACTGCAACCTCATCGCTGTATTTACATCACCTGACTCTATGGAATGAAGACCACGACCACTCGGTTGTAATTACATCATTCAACTAGAGTGAAGACCGCAACCTCATCTCTAGATTTACATCACCTGACTCTATGGAATGAAGACCACGACCACTCGATTGTAATTACATCATTCAACTAGAGTGAAGACCGCAACCTCATCGCTGTATTTACATCACCTCACTCTATGGAATGAAGACCACGACCTCTCGATTGTAATTACATCATTCTAATAGAGTGAAGACCGCAACCTCATATTGGATTTACATCACCTGACTCTATGGAATGAAGACCACGACCTCTCGGTTGTAACTAAATAATTCAACTAGAGTGAAGACCGCAACCTCATCGCTGGATTTACATCACCTGACTCTATGGAATGAAGACCACGACCTCTCGATTGTAATTACATCATTCAACTGGAGTGAAAACCACAACCTCATCGCTAGATTTACATCACCCGACTCTATGGAATGAAGACCACGACCTCTAGGTTGTAATTACATCATTCAACTAGAGTGAAGACCGCAACCTCATCACTGGATTTACATCACCTGACTCTATGGAATGAAGACCACGACCTCTCGGTTGTAATTACATCATTCAACTAGAGTGAAGACCGCAACCTCATCGCTAGATTTACATCACCTGACTCTATGGAATGAAGACCACGACCTCTCGATTGTAATTACATCATTCAATTGGAGTGAAGACCGCAACGTCATCGCTGGATTTACATCACCCGACTCTATGGAATGAAGACCACGATCTCTCGGTTGTAATTACATCATTCAACCAGAGTGAAGACCGCAACCTCATCGCTGTATTTACATCACCTGACTCTATGGAATGAAGACCACGACCTCTCGATTGTAATTACATCATTCAACTGGAGTGAAAACTACAACCTCATCGCTAGATTTACATCACCCGACTCTATGGAATGAAGACCACGACCTCTCGGTGGTAATTACATCATTTACCTAGAGTGAAGACCGCAACCTCATCGCTAGATTTACATCACTTGACTCTATGGAATGAAGACCACGACCTCTCGGTTGTAATTACATCATTCAACTAGAGTGAAGACCGCAACCTCATCGCTGTATTTACATCACCTGACTCTATGGAATGAAGACCACGACCTCTCGATTGTAATTACATCATTCAACTGGAGTGAAGACCGCAACCTCATCACTGGATTTACATCACCTGACTCTATGGAATGAAGACCACGACCTCTCGGTTGTAATTACATCATTCAACTAGAGTGAAGACCGCAACCTCATCACTGGATTTACATCACCTGACTCTATGGAATGAAGACCACGACCACTCGGTTGTAATTACATCATTCAACTAGAGTGAAGACCGCAACCTCATCGCTAGATTTACATCACCTGACTCTATGGAATGAAGACCACGACCTCTCGATTGTAATTACATCATTCAATTGGAGTGAAGACCGCAACGTCATCGCTAGATTTACATCACCTGACTCTATGGAATGAAGACCACGACCTCTCGATTGTAATTACATCATTCAATTGGAGTGAAGACCGCAACGTCATCGCTGGATTTACATCACCCGACTCTATGGAATGAAGACCACGATCTCTCGGTTGTAATTACATCATTCAACCAGAGTGAAGACCGCAACCTCATCCTTGGATTTACATCACCTGACTCTATGGAATGAGGACCACGACCTCTCGATTATTATTACATCATTCAACTAGAGTGAAGACCGCAACCTCATCGCCGTATTTACATCACCTGACTCTATGGAATGAAGACCACGACCTCTCGGTTGTAATTACATCATTCAACTAGAGTGAAGACCGCAACCTCATCGCTGGATTTACATCACCTGACTCTATGGAATGAAGACCACGACCACTCGGTTGTAATTACATCATTCAACTAGAGTGAAGACTACAACCTCATCACTGGATTTACATCACCTGACTCTATGGAATGAAGACCACGACCACTCGGTTGTAATTACATCATTCAACTAGAGTGAAGACCGCAACTTCATCGCTAGATTTACATCACATGACTCTATGGAATGAAGACCACGACCTCTCGGTTGTAATTACATCATTCAACTAGAGTGAAGACCGCAACCTCATATTGGATTTACATCACCTGACTCTATGGAATGAAGACCACGACCACTCGGTTGTAATTACATCATTCAACTAGAGTGAAGACCGCAACCTCATCATTGGATTTACATCACTCTATGGAATGGAATGAAGACCACGACCACTCTGTAATTACATCATTCAACTAGAGTGAAGACCGCAACCTCATCGCCAGATTTACATCACCCGACTCTATGGAATGAAGACCACGACCTCTGGTTGTAATTACATCATTCAACCAGAGTGAAGACCGCAACCTCATCGCTAGATTTACATCACCCGACTCTATGGAATGAAGACCACGACCTCTCGATTGTAATTACATCATTCAACCTAGAGTGAAGACCGCAACCTCATCGCTGGATTTACATCACCTGACTCTATGGAATGAAGACCACGACCTCTCGGTTGTTATTACATCATTCAACTAGAGTGAAGACCGCAACCTCATCGCTGTATTTACATCACCTGACTCTATGGAATGAAGACCACGACCTCTCGATTGTAATTACATCATTCAACTGGAGTGAAGACCGGAACCTCATCACTGGATTTACATCCCCTGACTCTATGGAATGAAGACCACGACCTCTCGGTTGTAATTACATCATTCAACTAGAGTGAAGACCGCAACCTCATCTCTGGATTTACATCACCTGACTCTATGGAATGAAGACCACGACCTCTCGGTTGTAATTACATCATTCAACTAGAGTGAAGACCGCAACCTCATATTGGATTTACATCACCTGACTCTATGGAATGAAGACCACGACCTCTCGGTTGTAATTACATCATTCAACTAGAGTGAAGACCGCAACCTCATCGCAAGATTTACATCACCTGACTCTATGGAATGAAGACCACGACCTCTCGATTGTAATTACGGAATTCAACTAGAGTGAAGACCACAACCTCATCACTGATTTACGTCACCCGACTCCTTGGAATGAAGAGCACGACCACTCGCTGTAATTACATCATTCAACTAGAGTGAACAACGCAACCTCATCACTAGATTTACATCACCTGACTCTATGGAATTAAGACCACGAAATCTTGGTTGTAATTACATCATTCAACTAGAGTGAAGACCGCAACCTCATCGTTGGATTTACATTACCTGACTCTGTGCAATAAAGACCACGACCACTCGGTTGTAATTACATCATTCAACCAGAGTGAAGACCGCAACCTCATCGCTAGATTTACATCACCAGACTCTATGGAATGAAGACCACGACCTCTCAATTGTAATTGCATCATTCAACTGGAGTGAAGACCGCAACCTCATCGCTGGATTTACATCACCTGACTCTATGGAATGAAGACCACGACCTCTCGGTTGTAATTACATCATTCAACTAGAGTGAAGACTACAACCTCATCACTGGATTTACATCACCTGACTCTATGGAATGAAGACCACGACCACTCGGTTCTAATTACATCATTCAACTAGAGTGAAGAGCGCAACCTCATCGCTAGATTTACATCACCTGACTCTATGGAATGAAGACCACGACCACTCGGTTGTAATTACATCATTCAACTAGAGTGAAGACCGCAACCTCATCGCTAGATTTACATCACCTGACTCTATGGAATGAAGACCACGACCTCTCGATTGTAATTACATCATTCAACTGGAGTGAAGACCGCAACCTCATCGCTGGATTTACATCACCTGACTCTATGGAATGAAGACCACGACCTCTCGGTTGTAATTACATCATTCAACTAGAGTGAAGACCGCAACCTCATCACTGGATTTACATCACCTGACTCTATGGAATGAAGACCACGACCTCTCGGTTGTAATTACATCATTCAACTAGAGTGAAGACCGCAACCTCATATTGGATTTACATCACCTGACTCTATGGAATGAAGACCACGACCACTCGGTTGTAATTACATCATTCAACTAGAGTGAAGACCGCAACCTCATCTCTAGATTTACATCACCTGACTCTATGGAATGAAGACCACGACCACTCGATTGTAATTACATTATTCAACTAGAGTGAAGACCGCAACCTCATCGCTGGATTTACATCACCTGACTCTATGGAATGAAGACCACGACCTCTCGGTTGTAATTACATCATTCAACTAGAGTGAAGACCGCAACCTCATCGCTGTATTTACATCACCTGACTCTATGGAATGAAGACCACGACCTCTCGGTTGTTATTACTTCATTCAACTAGAGTGAAGACCGCAACCTCATCGCTGTATTTACATCACCTGACTCTATGGAATGAAGACCACGACCTCTCGATTGTAATTATATCATTCAACTGGAGTGAAGACCGCAACCTCATCACTGGATTTTCATCACCTGACTCTATGGAATGAAGACCACGACCACTCGGTTGTAATTACATCATTCAACTAGAGTGAAGACCGCAACCTCATCACTGGATTTACATCACCTGACTCTATGGAATGAAGACCACGACCACTCGCTTGTAATTACATCATTCAACTAGAGTGAAGACCGCAACCTCATCGCTAGATTTACATCACCTGACTCTATGGAATGAAGACCACGACCTCTCGGTTGTAATTACATCATTCAACTAGAGTGAAGACCGCAACCTCATATTGGATTTACATCACCTGACTCTATGGAATTAAGACCACGACCACTCCGTTGTAATTACATCATTCAACTAGAGTGAAGACCGCAACCTCATCTCTAGATTTACATCACCTGACTCTATGGAATGAAGACCACGACCACTCGATTGTAATTACATTATTCAACTAGAGTGAAGACCGCAACCTCATCGTTGGATTTACATCACCTGACTCTATGGAATGAAGACCACGACCTCTCGATTGTAATTACATCATTCAACTGGAGTGAAGACCGCAACCTCATCGCTAGATTTACATCACCTGACTCTATGGAATGAAGACCACGACCACTCGTGTCTAATTACATGATTCAACTAGAATGAATGCCGCAACCTCATCGCCGATTTACATCACCTGACTATATTGAATGAAGACCACGACCTCTCGGTTGTAATTACATCATTCAACTAGAGTGAAGACCGCAACCTCATTGCTAGATTTACATCACCTGACTCTATGGAATGAAGACCACGACCACACGATTGTAATTACATCATTCAACTAGAGTGAAGACCGCAACCTCATCACTGTATTTACATCACCTGACTCTATGGAATGAAGACCACGACCTCTCGATTGTAATTACATCATTCAACTGGAGTGAAGACCGCAACCTCATCACTGGATTTACATCACCCGACTCTATGGAATGAAGACCACGACCACTCGGTTGTAATTACATCATTCAACTAGAGTGAAGACCGCAACCTCATCGCTAGATTTACATCACCTGACTCTATGGAATGAAGACCACGACCACTCGGTTGTAATTACATCATTCAACTAGAGTGAAGACCGCAACCTCATCGCTAGATTTACATCACCTGACTCTATGGAATGAAGACCACGACCTCTCGATTGTAATTGCATCATTCAACTGGAGTGAAGAACGCAACCTCATCACTGGATTTACATCACCTGACTCTATGGAATGAAGACCACGACCTCTCGGTTGTAATTACATCATTCAACTAGAGTGAAGACCGCAACCTCATCGCTAGATTTACATCACCTGACTCTATGGAATGAAGACCACGACCTCTCGGTTGTAATTACATCATTCAACTAGAGTGAAGACCGCAACCTCATCTCTAGATTTACATCACCTGACTCTATGGAATGAAGACCACGACCACTCGATTGTAATTACATTATTCAACTAGAGTGAAGACCGCAACCTCATCGCTGGATTTACATCACCTGACTCTATGGAATGAAGACCACGACCTCTCGGTTGTAATTACATCATTCAACTAGAGTGAAGACTACAACCTCATCGCTAGATTTACATCACCTGACTCTATGGAATGCAGACCACGCCCACTCCGTTGTAATTACATCATTCAACTAGAGTGAAGACCGCAACCTCATCGCTGATTTACATCACCCGACTCTATGGAATGAAGACCACGACCTCTCGATTGTAATTACATCATTCAACTAGAGTGAAGACCGCAACCTCATCATTGATTTACATCACCCGACTCTATGGAATGAAGACCACGACCTCTCGATTGTAATTACATCATTCAACCAGAGTGAAGACCGCAACCTCATCAGATTTACATCACCTGACTCTATGGAATGAAGACCACGACCACTCGTTTGTCATTACATCATTCAACTAGAGTGAAGACCGCAACCTCATCGCTAGATTTACATCACCTGACTCTATGGAATGAAGACCACGACCTCTCGGTTGTAATTACATCATTCAACTGGAGTGAAGACCGCAACCTCATCGCTGGATTTACATCACCTGACTCTATGGAATGAAGACCACGACCTCTCGATTGCAATTACATCATTCCACTAGAGTGAAGACCGCAACCTTATCTCTAGATTTACATCACCTGACTCTATGGAATGAAGACCACGACCACTCGGTTGTAATTACATCATTCCACTAGAGTGAAGACCGCAACCTTATCTCTAGATTTACATCACCTGACTCTATGGAATGAAGACCACGACCACTCCGTTGTAATTACATCATTCCACTAGAGTGAAGACCACAACATCATCGCTGGATTTACATCACCTGACTCTATGGAATGAAGACCACGACCTCTCGGTTGTAATTACATCATTCAACTAGAGTGAAGACCGTAACCTCATATTGGATTTACATCACCTGACTCTATGGAATGAAGACCACGACCACTCGGTTGTAATTACATCATTCAACTAGAGTGAAGACCGCAACCTCATCGCAAGATTTACATCACCTGACTCTATGGAATGAAGACCACGACCTCTAGATTGTAATTGCATCATTAAACTGGAGTGAAGAATGCAACCTCATCACTGGATTTACATCACCTGACTCTATGGAATGAAGACCACGACCTCTCGGTTGTAATTCCATCATTCAACTAGAGTGAAAACTACAACCTCATCACTGGATTTACATCACCTTACTCTATGGAATGAAGACCATGACCACTCGGTTGTAATTACATCATTCAACTAGAGTGAAGACCGCAACCTCATCGTTGGATTTTCATCACCTGACTCTATGGAATGAAGACCACGACCACTCGGTTGTAATTACATCATTCAACTAGAGTGAAGACTACAACCTCATCGCCTCATTTACATCTCCCGGCTCCATGGAATGAAGACCAGGACCTCTGGTTGTAATTACATCATTCAACTAGAGTGAAGACCGCAACCTCATCGCTAGATTTACATCACCCGACTCTATGGAATGAAGACCACGACCTCTCGATTGTAATTACATCATTCAACTGGAGTGAAGACCGCAACCTCATATTGGATTTACATCACCTGACTCTATGGAATGAAGACCACGACCACTCGGTTGTAATTACATCATTCAACTAGAGTGAAGACCGCAACCTCGTCGCTGGATTTACATCACCTGACTCTATGGAGTGAAGACCACGACCTCTCGATTGTAATTGCATCATTCAACCAGAGTGAAGACCGCAACCTCATCACTGGATTTACATCACCTGACTCTATGGAATGAAGACCACGACCTCTCGATTGTAATTATATCATTCAACTGGAGTGAAGACCGCAACCTCATCACTGGATTTTCATCACCTGACTCTATGGAATGAAGACCACGACCACTCGGTTGTAATTACATCATTCAACTAGAGTGAAGACCACAACCTCATCACTGGATTTACATCACCTGACTCTATGGAATGAAGACCACGACCTCTCGATTGTAATTACATCATTCAACTAGAGTGAAGACCGCAACTTCATCGCTAGATTTGCATCACCTGACTCAATGGAATGAAGACCACGACCTCTAGGTTGTAATTACATCATTCAACTAGAGTGAAGACCGCAACCTCATCACTGGATTTACATCACCTGACTCTATGGAATGAAGACCACGACATCTCGGTTGTTATTACATCATTCAACTAGAGTGAAGACCGCAACCTCATCGCTAGATTTACATCACCTGACTCTATGGAGTGAAGACCACGACCTCTCGATTGTAATTGCATCATTCAACCAGAGTGAAGACCGCAACCTCATCACTGGATTTACATCACCCGACTCTATGGAATGAAGACCACGATCTCTCGGTTGTAATTACATCATTCAACTAGAGTGAAGACCGCAACCTCATCACTGGATTTACATCATCTGACTCTATGGAATGAAGACCACGATCTCTCGGTTGTAATTACATCATTCAACTAGAGTGAAGACCGCAACCTCATATTGGATTTACATCACCTGACTCTATGGAATGAAGACCACGACCACTCGGTTGTAATTACATCATTCAACTAGAGTGAAGACCGCAACCTCATCGCTAGATTTACATCACCTGACTCTATGGAATGAAGACCACGACCTCTCGGTTGTAATTACATCATTCAACTAGAGTGAAGACCGCAACCTCATCGCTAGATTTACATCACCTGACTCTATGGAATGAAGACCACGACCTCTCGATTGTAATTACATCATTCAACTGGAGTGAAGAACGCAACCTCATCACTGGATTTACATCACCTGACTCTATGGAATGAAGACCACGACCTCTCGATGTTAATTACATCATTCAACTGGAGTGAAGACCGCAACCTCATCGCTGGATTTACATCACCTGACTCTATGGAATGAAGACCACGACCTCTCGGTTGTTATTACATCATTCAACTAGAGTGAAGACCGCAACCTCATCGCTGTATTTACATCACCTGACTCTATGGAATGAAGACCACGACCTCTCGATTGTAATTACATCATTCAACTGGAGTGAAGACCGCAACCTCATCACTGGATTTACATCACCTGACTCTATGGAATGAAGACCACGACCACTCGATTGTAATTACATTATTCAACTAGAGTGAAGACCGCAACCTCATCGCTAGATTTACATCACCTGACTCTATGGAATGAAGACCACGACCTCTCGATTGTAATTACATCATTCAATTGGAGTGAAGACCGCAACCTCATCACTGGATTTACATCACCTGACATTATGGAATGAAGACCACGACTTCTCGGTTGTAATTACATCATTCAACTAGAGTGAAGACCGCAACCTCATATTGGATTTACATCACCTGACTCTATGGAATGAAGACCACGACCACTCGGTTGTAATTACATCATTCAACTAGAGTGAAGACCGCAACCTCATCGCTAGATTTACATCACCTGACTCTATTGAATGAAGACCACGACCTCTCGGTTGTAATTACATCATTCAACTAGAGTGAAGACCGCAACCTCATCGCTGGATTTACATCACCTGACTCTATGGAATGAAGACCACGACCTCTCGGTTGTAATTACATCATTCAACTGGAGTGAAGACCGCAACCTCATCGCTGGATTTACATCACCTGACTCTATGGAATGAAGACCACGACCACTCGGTTGTAATTACATCATTCAACTAGAGTGAAGACCGCAACCTCATCTCTAGATTTACATCACCTGACTCTATGGAATGAAGACCACGACCACTCGATTGTAATTACATTATTCAACTAGAGTGAAGACCGCAACCTCATCGTTGGATTTACATCACCTGACTCTATGGAATGATGACCACGACCTCTCGGTTGTTATTACTTTATTCAACTAGAGTGAAGACCGCAACCTCATCGCTGGATTTACATCACCTGACTCTATGGAATGAAGACCACGACCTCTCGGTTGTAATTACATCATTCAACTAGAGTGAAGACTACAACATCATCGCTGGATTTACATCACCTGACTCTATGGAATGAAGACCACGACCTCTCGATTGCAATTACATCATTCCACTAGAGTGAAGACCGCAACCTCATATTGGATTTACATCACCTGACTCTATGGAATGAAGACCACGACCTCTCGGTTGCAATTACATCATTCAACTGGAGTGAAGACCGCAACCTCATCCTTGGATTTACATCACCTGACTCTATGGAATGAGGACCACGACCACTCGATTGTAATTACATTATTCAACTAGAGTGAAGACCGCAACCTCATCGCTGTATTTACATCACCTGACTCTATGGAATGAAGACCACGACCTCTCGGTTGTAATTACATCATTCAACTAGAGTGAAGACCGCAACCTCATCGCTGGATTTACATCACCTGACACTATGGAATGAAGACCACGACCACTCGGCTGTATTTACATCATTCAACTACAGTGAAGACCGTAACCATCGCTGGATTTACATCACCTGACTCTATGGAATGAAGACCACAACCTCTCGGTTGTAATTACATCATTCAACTAGAGTGAAGACCGCAACCTCAATGCTGGATTTACATCACCTGACTCTGTGGAATGAAGACCACAACCTCTCGGTTGTAATTACATCATTCAACTAGAGTGAAGACCGCAACCTCATCGCTAGATTTACATCACCTGACTCTATGGAATGAAGACCACGACCTCTCGGGTGTAATTACATCATTCAACTAGAGTGAAGACCGCAACCTCATCGCTAGATTTACATCACCTGACTCTATGGAATGAAGACCACGACCTCTCGGTTGTTATTACATCATTCAACTAGAGTGAAGACCGCAACCTCATCGCTGTATTTACATCACCTGACTCTATGGAATGAAGACCACGACCTCTCGATTGTAATTACATCATTCAACTAGAGTGAAGACCGCAACCTCATCACTGGATTTACATCACCTGACTCTATGGAATGAAGACCACGACCACTCGATTGTAATTACATCATTCAACTAGAGTGAAGACCGCAACCTCATCGCTAGATTTACATCACCTGACTCTATGGAATGAAGACCACGACCTCTCGGTTGTAATTACATCATTCAACTAGAGTGAAGACCGCAACCTCATCGCTAGATTTACATCACCTGACTCTATGGAATAAAGACCACGACCTCTCGATTGTAATTACATCATTCAACTGGAGTGAAGACCGCAACGTCATCGCTGGATTTACATCACCTGACTCTATGGAATGAAGACCACGACCTCTCGATTGTAATTACATCATTCAACTAGAGTGAAGACCGCAACCTCATCACTGGATTTACATCACCTGACTCTATGGAATGAAGACCACGACCACTCCGTTGTAATTACATCATTCAACTAGAGTGAAGACCGCAACCTCATCTCTAGATTTACATCACCTGACTCTATGGAATGAAGACCACGACCACTCGATTGTAATTACATTATTCAACTAGAGTGAAGACCGCAACCTCATCGCTGGATTTACATCACCTGACTCTATGGAATGAAGACCACGACCTCTCGGTTGTAATTACATCATTCAACTAGAGTGAAGACCGCAACCTCATCACTGGATTTACATCACCTGACTCTATGGAATGAAGACCACGACCTCTCGATTGTAATTACATCATTCAACTAGAGTGAAGACTACAACCTCATCACTGGATTTACATCACCTGACTCTATGGAATGAAGACCACGACCTCTCGGTTGTAATTCCATCATTCAACTAGAGTGAAAACTACAACCTCATCACTGGATTTACATCACCTTACTCTATGGAATGAAGACCATGACCACTCGGTTGTAATTACATCATTCAACTAGAGTGAAGACCGCAACCTCATCGTTGGATTTACATCATCTGACTCTATGGAATGAAGACCACGACCACTCGCTTGTAATTTCATCATTCAACTAGAGTGAAGACCGCAACATCATCTCAAGATTTACATCACCTGACTCTATGGAATGAAGACCACGACCTCTCGGTTGTAATTACATCATTCAACTAGAGTGAAGACCGCAACCTCATCGTTGGATTTACATCACCTGACTCTATGGAATGAAGACCACGACCTCGCGGTTGTTATTACATCATTCAACTAGAGTGAAGACCGCAACCTCATCGCTGTATTTACATCACCTGACTCTATGGAATGAACACCACGACATCTCGATTGTAATTACATCATTCAACTGGAGTGAAGAACGCACCCTCATCACCGGATTTACATCACCCGACTCTATGGAATGAAGACCACGACCTCTCGTGTAATTACATCATTCAACTGGAGTGATGAACGCAACCTCATCACTGGAGTTACCTCACCTCACTCTATGGAAGAAAGTCCACGACCTCTCGCGTGTAATTACATCATTCAACTAGAGTGAAGACCGCAACCTCATCGCTAGATTTACATCACCTGACTCTATGGAATGAAGACCACGACCTCTCGATTGTAATTACATCATTCAACTGGAGTGAAGAACGCAACCTCATCACTGGATTTACATCACCTGACTCTATGGAATGAAGACCACGACCTCTCGGTTGTAATTACATCATTCAACTAGAGTGAAGACCGCAACCTCATCGCTAGATTTACATCACCTGACTCTATGGAATGAAGACCACGACCACTCGGTTGTAATTACATCATTCAACTAGAGTGAAGACCGCAACCTCATCGCTAGATTTACATCACCTGACTCTATGGAATGAAGACCACGACCTCTCGATTGTAATTGCATCATTCAACCAGAGTGAAGACCGCAACCTCATCACTGGATTTACATCACCTGACTCTATGGAATGAAGACCACGACCTCTCGATTGTAATTACATCATTCAACTAGAGTGAAGACCGCAACCTCATCGCTAGATTTACATCACCTGACTCTATGGAATGAAGACCACGACCTCTCGATTGTAATTACATCATTCAACTGGAGTGAAGAACGCAACCTCATCACTGGATTTACATCACCTGACTCTATGGAATGAAGACCACGACCACTCGGTTGTAATTACATCATTCAACTAGAGTGAAGACCGCAACCTCATCGCTAGATTTACATCACCTGACTCTATGGAATGAAGACCACGACCTCTCTGTTGTAATTACATCATTCAACTAGAGTGAAGACCGCAACCTCATCGCTAGATTTACATCACCTGACTCTATGGAATGAAGACCACGACCTCTCGATTGTAATTGCATCATTCAACTGGAGTGAAGAACGCAACCTCATCACTGGATTTACATCACCTGACTCTATGGAATGAAGACCACGACCTCTCGGTTGTAATTCCATCATTCAACTAGAGTGAAGACCGCAACCTCATCACTGGATTTACATCACCTGACTCTATGGAATGAAGACCACGACCACTCGGTTGTAATTACATCATTCAACTAGAGTGAAGACCGCAACCTCATCGCTAGATTTACATCACCTGACTCTATGGAATGAAGACCACGACCACTCGGTTGTAATTACATCATTCAACTAGAGTGAAGACCGCAACCTCATCGCTAGATTTACATCACCTGACTCTATGGAATGAAGACCACGACCTCTCGATTGTAATTACATCATTCAACTGGAGTGAAGACCGCAACCTCATCGCTAGATTTACATCACCTGACTCTATGGAATGAAGACCACGACATCTCGATTGTAATTACATCATTCAACTGGAGTGAAGAACCAACCTCATCACTGGATTTACATCACCTGACTCTATGGAATGAAGACCACGACCTCTCGATTGTAATTCCATCATTCAACTAGAGTGAAGACCGCAACCTTATCGCTAGATTTACATCACCTGACTCTATGGAATGAAGACCACGACCTCGCCTGTAATTCCATCATTCAACTAGAGTGAAGACCGCAACCTCATCGCTAGATTTACATCACCTGACTCTATGGAATGAAGACCACGACCTCTCGGTTGTAATTACATCATTCAACTAGAGTGAAGACCGCAACCTCATCGCTGTATTTACATCACCTGACTCTATGGAATGAAGACCACGACCTCTCGATTGTAATTATATCATTCAACTGGAGTGAAGACCGCAACCTCATCACTGGATTTTCATCACCTGACTCTATGGAATGAAGACCACGACCACTCGGTTGTAATTACATCATTCAACTAGAGTGAAGACCGCAACCTCATCTCTAGATTTACATCACCTGACTCTATGGAATGAAGACCACGACCTCTCGGTTGTAATTACATCATTCAACTAGAGTGAAGACCGCAACCTCATCACTGGATTTACATCACCTGACTCTATGGAATGAAGACCACGACCTCTCGGTTGTAATTACATCATTCAACTAGAGTGAAGACCGCAACCTCATCGCTAGATTTACATCACCTGACTCTATGGAATGTAGACCACGACCACGCTATTGCAATTACATCATTCAACTAGAGTGAAGACCGCAACCTCATCGCTAGATTTACATCACCTGACTCTATGGAATGAAGACCACGACCTCTCGATTGTAATTGCATCATTCAACTAGAGTGAAGACCGCAACCTCATCGCTAGATTTACATCACCTGACTCTATGGAATGAAGACCACGACCTCTCGATTGTAATTACATCATTCAACTGGAGTGAAGACCGCAACCTCATCACTGGATTTTCATCACCTGACTCTATGGAATGAAGACCACGACCACTCGGTTGTAATTACATCATTCAACTAGAGTGAAGACCGCAACCTCATCGCTAGATTTACATCACCTGACTTTATGGAATGAAGACCACGACCTCTCGATTGTAATTACATCATTCAACTGGAGTGAAGACCGCAACCTCATCACTGGATTTACATCACCTGACTCTATGGAATGAAGACCACGACCACTCGGTTGTAATTACATCATTCAACTAGAGTGAAGACCGCAACCTCATCGCTAGATTTACATCACCTGACTCTATGGAATGAAGACCACGACCTCTCGATTGTAATTACATCATTCAACTGGAGTGAAGACCGCAACGTCATCGCTGGATTTACATCACCTGACTCTATGGAATGAAGACCACGACCTCTCGATTGTAATTCCATCATTCAACTAGAGTGAAAACTACAACCTCATCACTGGATTTACATCACCCGACTCTATGGAATGAAGACCACGACCTCGATTGTAATTACATCATTCAACCAGAGTGAAGACCGCAACCTCATCGCAGATTTACATCACCCGACTCTATGGAATGAAGACCACGACCTCTCGCTGTAATTACATCATTCAACTAGAGTGAAGACCGCAACCTCATCACTGGATTTACATCACCCGACTCTATGGAATGAAGACCACGACCTCTCGCTGTAATTACATCATTCAACTAGAGTGAAGACCGCAACCTCATCGCTAGATTTACATCACCCGACTCTATGGAATGAAGACCACGACCTCTCGATTGTAATTACATCATTCAACCAGAGTGAAGACCGCAACCTCATCGCCGATTTACATCACCCGACTCTATGGAATGAAGACCACGACCTCTCGATTGTAATTACATCATTCAACCAGAGTGAAGACCGCAACCTCATCATGATTTACATCACCTGACTCTATGGAATGAAGACCACGACCTCTCGGTTGTAATTACATCATTCAACTAGAGTGAAGACCGCAACCTCATCGTTGGATTTACATCACCTGACTCTATGGAATGAAGACCACGACCACTCGGTTGTAATTACATCATTCAACTAGAGTGAAGACCGCAACCTCATCGCTAGATTTACATCACCCGACTCTATGGAATGAAGACCACGATCTCTCGGTCATAATTACATTATTCAACTAGAGTGAAGACCGCAACCTCATATTGGATTTACATCACCTGACTCTATGGAATGAAGACCACGACCTCTCGATTGTAATTACATCATTCAACTAGAGTGAAGACCGCAACCTCATATTGGATTTACATCACCTGACTCTATGGAATGAAGACCACGACCACTCGGTTGTAATTACATCATTCAACTAGAGTGAAGACCGCAACCTCATCGCTAGATTTACATCACCTGACTCTATGGAATGAAGACCACGACCTCTCGATTGTAATTGCATCATTCAACTGGAGTGAAGAACGCAACCTCATCACTGGATTTACATCACCTGACTCTATGGAATGAAGACCACGACCTCTCGGTTGTTATTACATCATTCAACTAGAGTGAAGACCGCAACCTCATCGCTGTATTTACATCACCTGACTCTATGGAATGAAGACCACGACCAATCGGTTGTAATTACATCATTCAACTAGAGTGAAGACCGCAACCTCATCGCTAGATTTACATCACCTGACTCTATGGAATGAAGACCACGACCTCTCGATTGTAATTACATCATTCAACTGGAGTGAAGACCGCAACCTCATCGCTGGATTTACATCACCTGACTCTATGGAATGAAGACCACGATCTCTCGGTTGTAATTACATCATTCAACTAGAGTGAAGACTGCAACCTCATCACTGCATTTACATCACCTAACTCAATGGAATGAAGACTACGACCTCTCGGTTGTAATTACATCATTCAATTAGAGTGAAGACCGCAACTTCATCGCTGGATTTACATCACCTGACTCTATGGAATGAAGACCACGACCTCTGCTGTAATTACATCATTCAACCAGAGTGAAGACCGCAACCTCATCGCTGGATTTACATCACCCGACTCTATGGAATGAAGACCACGACCTCTCGCTGTAATTACATCATTCAACTAGAGTGAAGACCGCAACCTCATCACCGGATTTACATCACCCGACTCTATGGAATGAAGACCACCACGACCTCTCTGCTGTAATTACATCATTCAACTAGAGTGAAGACCGCAACCTCATCGCCGATTTACATCACCCGACTCTATGGAATGAAGACCACCACCTCCCGGTTGTTATTACATCATCCAACTAGAGTCAACACCGCAACCTCATCGCTAGATTTACATCACCCGACTCTATGGAATCAAGACCACGACCTCTCGATTGTTATTACATCATTCAACTAGAGTGAAGACCGCACCCTCATCGCTGTATTTACATCAACTGACTCTATTGAATGAAGACCACGTCCTTCCGGTTGTAATTACATCATTCAAATGGAGTGAAGACCGCAACCTCATCGCTGGATTTACATCACCTGACTCTATGGAATGAAGACCACGACATATCGGTTGTAATTACATCATTCAGCTAGAGTGAAGACCCCAACCTCATCGCTGGATTTACATCACCCGACTCTATGGAATGAAGACCACGACCTCTCGGTTGTAATTACATCAATCAACTAGAGTGAAGACCGTAACCTCATCGCCAGATTTACATCCACCTGACTCTATGGAATGAAGACCACGACCTCTCGATTGTAATTACATCATTCAACTAGAGTGAAGACCGCAACCTCATCACTGATTTACATCACCTGACTCTATGGAATGAAGATCACGACCTCTCGGTTGTAATTACATCATTCAACTAGAGTGAAGACCGCAACTTCATCGCCGATTTACATCACCCGACTCTATGGAATGAAGGCCACCGGACCTCGGTTGTTATTACATCATTCAACTAGAGTGAAGACCGCAACCTCATCGCTGTATTTACATCACCTGACTCTATGGAATGAAGACCACGACCTCTCGATTGTAATTACATCATTCAACTGGAGTGAAGACCGCAACCTCATCACTGGATTTACATCACCTGACTCTATGGAATGAAGACCACGACCTCTCGGTTGTAATTACATCATTCAACTAGAGTGAAGACCGCAACCTCATCGTTGTATTTACATCACCTGACTCTATGGAATGAAGACCACGACCTCTCGGTTGCAATTACTTCATTCAACTGGAGTGAAGACCGCAACCTCATCGTTGGATTTACATCACCTGACTCTATGGAATGAGGACCACGACCTCTCGGTTGTAATTACATCATTCAACTGGAGTGAAGACCGCAACCTCATCGCTGGATTTACATCACCCGACTCTATGGAATGAAGACCACGATCTCTCTGCTGTAATTACATCATTCAACTAGAGTGAAGACCGCAACCTCATCGCTAGATTTACATCACCCGACTCTATGGAATGAAGACCACGACCTCTCTGCTGTAATTACATCATTCAACCAGAGTGAAGACCGCAACCTCATCGCTAGATTTACATCACCCGACTCTATGGAATGAAGACCACGACCTCTCGATTGTAATTACATCATTCAACTAGAGTGAAGACCGCAACCTCATCGCTAGATTTACATCACCTGACTCTATGGAATGAAGACCACGACCTCTCGATTGTAATTACATCATTCAACTAGAGTGAAGACCGCAACCTCATCGCTGTATTTACATCACCTGACTCTATGGAATGAAGACCACGACCTCTCGATTGTAATTACATCATTCAACTGGAGTGAAGACCGCAACCTCATCACTGGATTTACATCACCTGACTCTATGGAATGAAGACCACGACCACTCGGTTGTAATTACATCATTCAACTAGAGTGAAGACCGCAACCTCATCGTTGGATTTACATCACCTGACTCTATGGAATGAAGACCACGACCACTCGATTGTAATTACATCATTCAACTAGAGTGAAGACCGCAACCTCATCGCTAGATTTACATCACCTGACTCTATGGAATGAAGACCACGACCTCTCGATTGTAATTACATCATTCAACTGGAGTGAAGAACGCAACCTCATCACTGGATTTACATCACCTGACTCTATGGAATGAAGACCACGACCTCAGTTGTAATTACATCGTTCAACTAGAGTGAAGACCGCAACCTCATCGCCAGATTTACATCACCCGACTCTATGGAATGTAGACCACGTCCTCTCGGCTGTAATTACATCATTCAACTAGAGTGAACACTACAACCTCATCACTGGATTTACATCACCTGACTCTATGGAATGAAGACCACGACCTCTCTCGCTGTAATTACATCATTCAACCAGAGTGAAGACCGCAACCTCATCGCTGGATTTACATCACCTGACTCTATGTAATGAAGACCACGACCTCTCGCTGCTAATGACATCATTCAACTAGAGTGAAGACCGCAACCTCATCGCCGGATTTACATCACCTGACTATATGGAATGAAGACCACGACCTCTCGATTGTAATTACATCATTCAATTGGAGTGAAGACCGCAACGTCATCGCTGGATTTACATCACCCGACTCTATGGAATGAAGACCACGATCTCTCGGTTGTAATTACATCATTCAACCAGAGTGAAGACCGCAACCTCATCGCTGTATTTACATCACCTGACTCTATGGAATGAAGACCACGACCTCTCGGTTGTTATTACATCATTCAACTAGAGTGAAGACCGCAACCTCATCGCTGTATTTACATCACCTGACTCTATGGAATGAAGACCACGACCACTCGGTTGTAATTACATCATTCAACTAGAGTGAAGACCGCAACCTCATCTCTAGATTTACATCACCTGACTCTATGGAATGAAGACCACGACCTCTCGGTTGTAATTACATCATTCAACTAGAGTGAAGACCGCAACCTCATCGTTGGATTTACATCACCTGACTCTATGGAATGAAGACCACGACCACTCGGTTGTAATTTCATCATTCAACTAGAGTGAAGACCGCAACCTCATCTCTAGATTTACATCACCTGACTCTATGGAATGAAGACCACGACCTCTCGATTGTAATTACATCATTCAACTGGAGTGAAGACCGCAACCTCTGCACTGGATTTACATCACCTGACTCTACGGAATGAAGACCACGACCTCTCGATTGTAATTACATCATTCAACTAGAGTGAAGACCACAACCTCATCGCTGGATTTACATCACCTGACTCTATGGAATGAAGACCATGACCTCTCGGTTGCAATTACATCATTCAACTAGAGTGAAGACTACAACCTCATCACTGGATTTACATCACCTGACTCTATGGAATGAAGACCACGACCTCTCGATTGTAATTACATCATTCAACTGGAGTGAAGACCACAACCTCATCGCTGGATTTACATCACCCGACTCTATGGAGTGAAGACCACGACCTCTCGGTTGTAATTACATCATTCAACTAGAGTGAAGACCACAACCTCATCGCTGGATTTATATCACCCGACTCTATGGAGTGAAGACCACGACCTCTCGGTTGTAATTACATCATTCAACTAGAGTGAAGACCACAACCTCATCGCTGGATTTATATCATCTGACTCTATGGAATGAAGACCACGACCTCTCGGTTATATTTACATCATTTAACAACAGTGAAGACCGCAACCTTATCGCTGGATTTACATCACCTGACTCTATGGAATGAAGACCACGATCTCTCGGTTGTAATTACATCATTCAACTAGAGTGAAGACCGCAACCTCAATGCTGGATTTACATCACCTGACTATATAGAATGAAGACCACGACCTCTCGGCTGTAATTATATCATTCAACTGGAGTGAAGACCACAACCTCATCGCTGGATTTACATCACCTGACTCTATGGAATGAAGACTACGACATCTCAGTTGTAATTATATAATTCAACTAGAGTAAAGACCGCAACCTCATCGCCGATTTACATCACCCGACTCTATGGAATGAAGACCACGACCTCTGCTGTAATTACACCATTCAACTAGAGTGAAGCCCGCAACCTCATCGCTAGATTTACATCACCCGACTCTATGGAATGAAGACCACGACCTCTCGATTGTAATTATATCATTCAACTAGAGTGAAGACCACAACCTCATCGCTGGATTTACATCTCCTGACTCTATGGAATGAAGACCATGACCTCTCGGTTGTAATTACATCATTCAACTAGAGTGAAGACAGCAACCTCATCGCAGGATTTACATCACCCGACTCTATGGAGTGAAGACCACGACCTCTCGGTTGTAATTACATCATTCAACTAGAGTGAAGACAGCAACCTCATCGCAGGATTTACATCACCCGACTCTATGGAGTGAAGACCACGACCTCTCGGTTGTAATTACAGCATTCAACTAGAGTGAAGACCACAACCTCATCGCTGGATTTACATCACCCGACTCTATGGAGTGAAGACCACGACCTCTCGATTGTTATTACATCATTCAACTTTAGTGAAGACCACAACCTCATCGCTGGATTTACATCACCCGACTCTATGGAGTGAAGACCACGACCTCTCGATTGTTATTACATCATTCAACTTTAGTGAAGACCACAACCTCATCGCTGGATTTTCATCACCTGATTCAATGGAATGAAGACTACGACCTCTCGGTTGTAATTACATCATTCCACTGGAGTGAAGACCACAACCTCATCGCTGGATTTACATCACCTGACTCTATGGAATGAAGACCACGACCTCTCGATTGTAATTACATCATTCAACTGGAGTGAAGACCGCAACCTCATCACTGGATTTACATCACCCGACTCTATGGAATGAAGACCACGATCTCTCGGTCGTAATTACATTATTCAACTAGAGTGAAGACCGCAACCTCATATTGGATTTACATCACCTGACTCTATGGAATGAAGACCACGACCACTCGGTTGTAATTACATCATTCAACTAGAGTGAAGACCGCAACCTCATCGCTAGATTTGCATCACCCGACTCTATGGAATGAAGACCACGACCTCTCGATTGTAATTGCATCATTCAACTGGAGTGAAGAACTCAACCTCATCACTGGATTTACATCACCTGACTCTATGGAATGAAGACCACGACCTCTCGGTTGTAATTACATCATTCAACTAGAGTGAAGACCGCAACCTCATCGTTGGATTTACATCACCTTACTCTATGTATTGAAGACCATGACCTCTCGGTTGTAATTACATCATTCAACTAGAGTGAAGACAGCAACCTCATCGCAGGATTTACATCACCCGACTCTATGGAGTGAAGACCACGACCTCTCGGTTGTAATTACAGCATTCAACTAGAGTGAAGACCACAACCTCATCGCTGGATTTACATCACCCGACTCTATGGAGTGAAGACCACGACCTCTCGATTGTTATTACATCATTCAACTTTAGTGAAGACCACAACCTCATCGCTGGATTTTCATCACCCGACTCTATGGAGTGAAGACCATGACCTCTCGATTGTTATTACATCATTCAACTTTAGTGAAGACCACAACCTCACCACCAGATTTTCATCACCTGACTCTATGGAATGAACACCACGACCACTCAGCTGTAATTACATCATTCAACAAGAGTGAAGACCGCAACCCCAGCTCCAGATTTACATCACCTGACTCTATGGAATGAAGACCACGACCTCTCGATTGTAATTACATCATTCAACTAGAGTGAAGACCGCAACCTCATCGCTTGATTTACATCATGCCAGTGCTTGTAATTATCAATCATCTTTCGCAGTATTCTTTTGATATTCTTGTTGGCTGCTTCGACTGCTCCGTTCATCTGAGGTCGGTATGGAGTGGAATTGCGGTGAGTGATCTTAAACTTTCCGCATATCTCATGCATCAGATAACTGTTGAGATTGGCTTCATTATCTGTTATAATCGACTCAGGAATTCCAAATCGGCAAATGATATTATTGCGGACAAAATCAACTACCACTTTCTTTGTCACTAACTTGTGGGACGATGCCTCTACCCACTTTGTGAAATATTCAATTGCCACTAGAATAAATCTGTGTCCATTTGATGCGACAGGTTCAATAGGACCAATAACATCCATGCCTCAAGCTGCGAATGGCCAAGGAGAGCTAGTGATTGTGCTTTGATAGCCTTTTAGGTAACATATATGAAATGGAACTCACTTAGCAAGATTTTCTATTTTGCTAGCTTCCCAGTGGGCATGGGCTTCTAAAAAATGCATTTGAGCGGGTCCATCCTTAAGATGAGTAAGTGGTATATGCAGACAGATAATGTCTAAACTTTTGTGCAATCCATGTCAAGGCACAAAAAATGCGTTCCAGCAAAGTATACCGAGCTTCATAAGGTGTGAACTTCTTGCTCAAGTAGTATATATCTTGCTCTTTCTTTCCTGCTTCATCGTGTTGTCCTAGCATGCATCCAAATGCATTTTCTAACACAGACAAATATAACAGCAATGGCCTTCCGGGTTCTGGAGGCACCAAAATAGGTGGGTTAGACAAGTATTCTTTGATTCTATCAAAATCTTGTTGGCAATCCGTTGTCCACTTGGTAGTAGCGTCTTTCTTCAGTAACTTGAATATCGGCTCACATATCACTGTTGATTGCGCTATGAACATGCTGATGTAGTTGAGGCGACCAAGGAAACTCATCACGTCCTTTCAACTCTTTTGAGGAGGCAAGTCTTGAAGAACTTTTACCTTCGAGGGGTCCAATTCAATACCCCTTCTACTCACGATGAAACCTAACAACTTCCCAGCAGGGACACCAAATGCACACTTTGCATGATTTAATTTCAGGTTATACCGCCTTAGCCGGTCAAAGAACTTCTTCAAATCTGTCAAGTGATCTGAAGCCCTTCGCGACTTGATAATAACATCATCCACGTAGACCTCTATTTCTTTGTGGATCATATCATGAAAAATGGTAGTCATTGCCCTCATATAGGTGGCACCTGCATTCTTGAGTCCGAACGGCATTACCCGGTAACAGTATACTCCCCAAGGTGTAGTGAATGCTGTCTTATCTGCGTCTTCTTCATCCATTAAGATTTGGTGGTAACCAGCAAAGCAATCAACAAATGATTGCAATTTATGCTTCGCACAGTTATCAATGAGTATGTGAATATTTGGAAGAGGGAAATCATCCTTCGGGCTGGCCTTGTTGAGATCCCGATAATCCATGCACACCCGTATCTTTCCATCTTTCTTTGGCACAGGTACAATGTTGGCCAACCAAGTGGGGTATCTTGTGACTCGAATGACCTTTGCATCAAATTGGTTGGACACCTCTTCCTTGACCTTTAAACTCAAACCGGGCTTGATTTTCCTTGGTTTTTGTTTCACCGGAGGGCAGGATGGATCAATAGGCAATCTATGCGAAACAATGTCCGTGCTCAGACCTGACATATCGTCATAAGACCAAGCAAATACGTTGATATATTTCCTCAAAAGATCCATTAGTTCTTTCCTTTGTGGGGTGCTCAGATGGACGCTGATTCTCGTTTCCTTCACATATTTTGCATCTCCCAAATTTACTACCTCAGTTTCATCTAAATTTGGCTTTGGCTTACTCTCAAAATGCTCCAATTCCTCTGTCAATTATTCTGGCTGTGAGTCTTCCTCATACTCTTCGAAGTCCTGTTCATTGTTTGGATTTTGTTTGTTTGTTTCATTACATGTCACATTCACATTATCGACGGATTTATTAATTTGCATGTTGAAAGAGAAAAGAAAATTAGTAAACAAAATAAATTTTGAAATAGCAAAAGCAATGTGGATTTGTCATTTAAGCTTTCAAAAGAGGGAGGCAAAACACATTAAGATGCATAGATGCAATTCAAGCCTCAATCAGAATCGCATTGTTTCATAAAGTTCTAAGGCAATTTCTACCAAGCTTCCCGGAGAAACGGGGCCGGGGCACAGGTCTAATTTTTTAAAACATCTCCATGTTCTGCATCCCAAATGGTTGGGTCTTCAGCAAAATCATCAAGAATTACATTGCATTCCACTTCTTTTCCCGCAATGAAAAGACTTTTGAGTCCTTCCACGAGATTGCCTGCATCATCTTCCTTTGACTCCTGAGCAGCATATGCTTTGACAAATGACTGATTCAGAGGCGGAACAGACTTTGGCAGGGGAGTGCCTATTTTCCTTCGGAGATTGATTGACAAGACTTTTTCAGGAGTGGGTTCGTATCCGAGACCCAAAGTATCATTTTTACTGAGCAAGTGAACCAGTTCTACTATACCTTCTAAGTTCAATCCGAGGCCTTGACCGGGCTTAAAGCCATTCTTCAACATTTCCTGGGCCACCATCATGAGAACCCGGGGTAATTTCAGTTTTTCAGCTTTGGAGGCACATGTAATTTCTCTGATATGGAAAATAGACCCATTCAATATATCTACGCTTTCAACAGCTGGGATTTGGCCTTCGAAACATATTGAATTGCTCCCTTCTCCGTGTATCACGACCTCGTGATGATCCCAGACAAACTTCAGGCTCTAGTGTAGGGTAGAAGGAACTGCACCAGCCATATGGATCCAAGGTCTTTCCATTAGCAGGTTATAGCCGTTAGATATGTCTAACACTTGGAACTCCACGACGAACTCTACGGGTCCTACTTGCAATGTCAAATCCATTTCTCCC
Organism: Anisodus acutangulus; assembly: GCA_029783415.1. Lineage (NCBI taxonomy): Eukaryota > Viridiplantae > Streptophyta > Magnoliopsida > Solanales > Solanaceae > Anisodus > Anisodus acutangulus. The sequence continues at coordinate 104,418 of CM056501.1, forward strand.
ATAACGCTCATTTGGGCTCCATCAAAACCTTTAACCCTCACATGACTTTCGCGAATCTTTCCAATGCTAATTCCCAGGGCTCGGAGAGTTGCCACAGGACAAATGTTGACGGCTGAGCCTCCATCAATCAACACCTTAGAAATGAACTTGTTCATACACTTTATTGTTATGTTCAACGCTTTGTTGCGGCCCAAACCCTCTGATGGCAATTCTTTGTCATGAAAAGAGACTTTATGGGCCTCTAAAATCTGTCTGACCAAGGTCGAAAGTTTCTCGCCAGTGGTCTCTCTCGGAACATAAGCTTCTTTGAGTACTTCCAATAAGGCACGTCCGTGGGTCGCGGAATTCATCAACAATGATAGCAAAGAAATTTGCGCCGGTGTTTTGTTCAATTGTTCTACAACGGAATATTCCTTGGTTGGCATTTTCCTCCAGAACTCTTCCACTTCGGTCTCTGTTACGGCCTTTTTTGGATTGTCTTCCATTCCTGGCGCTCCTCGCGCTACTTCTGCAGGGGCATAACACCGCCCGAATCTTGTCATACCAGCGACGACAACTTCTACAATTTGTTTCTCTTTTCCCCACTCCTTTCCTCAGTCGAATAACTCCAAGGAACAATTTTGGTATCAAAAGGCGGTGTCACTATCCGCGATTAAGGAGGAAGTACTTCCACTTCAAACGGCGCCCTCACTTGAACTGTAATTACAGGGGTGACAAAGGCTGATGATTCAACTTTTTCCTCTCTTCGGACCGGTACAATGGTCCCTTCCAAACTGTGTTCTTCATCACCAGTAATCATGTTTACATTGGCATCGTCATGATTTGGCAAAGGGTTATTATTTACATTAGGGGAAGGTCCTTTCAGTTGGATGATGCCTTCTTTGATCAACGCCTCGATCTTGTCTTTGAGGGCAAAGCAAACCCCAGTGTCATGTCTAATGATTCCAGAGTGGTATGCACAATGCTTAGTTTCGTCGTACCATCTGGTAATAGGATTGGAGATATGTCCTGGGATGGGTTGGAGTATTCCCGCGATCCTCAATCTTTCGTACAACTGGGCTAGAGGTTCGACTAAAGGTGTATATATTTTGATTGGCCTTCTTTCGTAATTCGCACGGGGTCTGGGAGCATTTGGTGGATGGGCTCGTAGCTAAGGTGGATATGTGGGTTGATACTGTGGGGAATTTGGATAGGTAGGTGCTCGTAGTGGGCTATATATTGGCTGGGTATGATAGACAGGGTAGGGAGTACGTGAGTGTTGATAATAAGGCTGAGGGCTTTATGTGCTTTGACTATAGTATGAGGGCTGAGGATTTTGGGTGTTTTGATTGTAGTAGGGATGCTGGGATGATGGGCTTTGGTAGGTTGGCATTTAGTTTGACCTATGTTCCTGGACCATCATGATAGGAGACGCTCCGTCCCTCCTCTTCTTAATTGCTCCCCCAAATGAGTCTGATTGAATTGCCTTACTCGTTGCCTGCAATGTTGCTAAGTTTGTAATTCTTCCTATTTTGATACCCTCTTCTATGAAATCTCCCATCCTTACCACTTCAGAGAAACTCCGTCCTATGACGCTTATCATTCTTTCATAGTATGTTGCATCTTTCATAGATTGCACAAAGAGAGTGATCATCTCACTTTCCGCCATCGGGGGTTGAACATTTGTTGCTTCCGCCCTCCACCTCATGGCATATTCTCTGAAGGTCTCTGTAGATTTTTTCTCCTATTTCATTAAATAAAATCTATCCATGACTGTGTCGGTGTTAAACCTGAACCTATCCACAAAATCCTGTGCCATTGTGCCCCAGTTATGCCATTTTTGCGGGTCCTGACTTGTGTACCAGTCGAGCGCTTCTCCTGTCAAACTCCTTATGAAAAACTTCATTATGATGGCCTGGTCTTTACCCACCCCAACCAGCTTGTCACAGTACGCTCTTAAATGAGTGCGAGGATTTACCTTTCCATCAAATAAGTCAAATTTTGGCACCTTATATCCGACAGGCAACTGAACGTCGGGATGTATGCTGAGATCTTCATACTTGAGTCCTTCATTCCCCTTGCTGGTTTGGATGTTGTTGAATGCTTCTTTTAGGCTATGAATTTCTCTCGCCACAGTTTCATCGCTTCTGATCCTTGTTTGCCTTTCCATCTCTTCATATTGGTCTATCTCCTGAGGAGGTATGTTTGGTATGGTCGATGTAGAAGGTTGGGCTTCCGTTGTATATACTGGTGGCACATACTTCCTGTTAGCGATGTGTGCCATTGGTATTTGTTGGGTTGCCTGGTAATTTTGTGTGGGAGGGACATTTTGGATGAGTGGGGTGGTTTGGGTAGGTGGAGCTTGAGGCGCATATGGAGTTGTGAAGGATAGTGGGTCATTTTGTAGTGGGCTTTGTAGTGGACTGGATTGTGGGTTGATAGGATGCAGATTAGTGCATTGCGTGCTGACGTGTTGAGGATTGGATTTGCTTAGTAAGGGATTTCGGGGAAGGTTCTGGGGAAATGGCGGTTCAGGAGATGGAAAGGTTTGTGGTGCAGTTGCGCTCGTCCCTTGTTCACGGAATGGAGTATTGAGGCTGATGGAAAGATTGGTAAGATTTCGAAGCCGCTCGATCTCAGTCTGCATGGTTGCCATTTGTTGCAACAGTTGGGCGAGGTATTCATCCTGGACGGTAGTGTTTCTCCTTTTCGATATCTCTGGTTCACCTCCCGGAAGAGTGACAAGTCCCAGGACAGTTTGTTCGGATGCTCCTGAATCAGTCATTTTGTTGGATGATTGTGCCTTTGATCTCGTAAAGTAGGGGTGTTCCGCCAGTTTCAGTCAACACGAATCAACTTTTGGGGAAACAAATCAGGCAAAAATAAACCTTCTTAAAAAATGAAGCAAACTAAGTTAGTACAAGACGAGTAATTATTGCTTTAAATAACATGTACATATTGGGAAGCAGTAAATAGGTAGCAAGAAGATTGTACGGACATTAAATGCGCGTCCTAATATGCATGGGGCCTCTCTTATGCCAGAGGTGGGCCTAAACGCCAAATATGCGAGATAATGATAAATTGATCCAAGCCAGTAATTGTGATGCCTTCTGTTGGAAATAAATGTTGAATTTTATTGTAATAATAATGCATACAATAATAAAGCTGATAACATAATATATTCTTATGACCAAGTTTAAATCTTGCTCTTGATCACAGAGATGAAGATGAAACCCCAACACCGCTAGGTTCGGCTCCTGCGTCTTCTAGGTACTGCATTATGTTTTGCATTTGATGCCACATTTCAGGGGTAACGACTGTGTCTCTGAGCCAAAAACTTCTTACCTAAATTGTTGTACCAATATCTTCAAAACCTTGTTCGCCTTCAGGACTATGGTCTATATTACCGCGATCTTCTCGTAGCCACGCATGATATTCGGGAGTACTCCTGCCTGACTATCTCCAATATCTATTTTGTCAATGTCGTTTCATTCATCGAGAATCTGCCTAGCTCTGGGGATAATGAAATTCGGCCCGAATTGAACTTCAGAAACTGTCATATTTGCTTGAAGGGGGATTATTTGCTTTTGTCCAAACTGTCGGAGTACGCGGAGTGGAGCGTATGGTTGAATCCCTTTCAACCCGCTAAGCTCAATATAATAAAGCCTTTTGCATCTTATATAGGCTTTCTTGGTGTTCGAGAGCAGCGGGTATTTCCATTGGATCTGATCACCAGTGCGGGATGCCAAAAACTCATACCAATCATTGATGCCGACTGGCGACACAAACCGTTTTGTCCTGTCGTAAAAGCTGACAATTTTGTTTGACTCGCTGAAGCATATGTCTACCATATTCGGGCGCTGATAAAAGTGTTCCATCGCCCATATTTGCAGAATAAGGTTGCAGCCTTCGAAGAAACTTGTTTCACCTCTTTTACATTTCCCTAGGGCCCGAAATATCTCCACTAAAATCATAGATGCCAAAGTGAGTTGTGAGCCGTCTACTCCTTCGAAAAGTGTTCGTGCTACGGAACATATGCGAGTACTGATCTTTCCATGCTCAAGTGGGAATATCAAAGTCCCTAGTAAAGCGACAGTAAATGCAATAGGACATTTGGTCTGCCAATGGTCGGGAGTGCAAGAGAATTCATTTTTGAATAGCTTATAACCATCTCGACAACCGTATCTCTCATAAAGATAATCCAAAGAGACCCAGTTATTTTCAAAGCACCGGAGTTCCTTAGTGTTCTTCAGCCCCAAGTAGCGGAGAAATTTCTTTCCGGATTGACCGTGCGGGATAATTTGTCCTCTACCTTGGTAGATTAAGTTGGTGAAATAGTTGATTTCTTCCAAAGTAGAAGTCATCTCAAAATCTCTGAATTTAAAGACAACCCGATCTGGATCCCAAAAATAAATTAGTGCTCTGACTAAATGCTGATCGGGGAAGATGTCGAACAATGAAATGAGGAAACCCAATCTCCTCATAATTGCCATCTGGCTGCCAAGGTCAAAGTTTGTCCACCATATTTTCAGTTTACTCGAAATCCCACTCACCATCCTGACTTGCGGCACAGACTCCATCTATAACACAAATATAGGAAAATGAATATGTATTTTCCAATTTTTGCATGATGTTTAGGCTTGGATCCGTCTATCATTATCTTCCTACACATAATATGTTGAATGGTCGTTGGGTCGTGAGACCCGTAGACAACTTTGGCGGATTTCTTAATTGTGGAGTCGATGCCAAGGTCACCTAAGGTGTATGCATACATGACTTAAATAAAGGGTGGTATAGCTCTATCCTAAATTTTCTAAGATTTGGCTGACTAGACTCAAGGTTCCCGAGCGGACTACTCGAGTGAGAAGGCTACGCGGCCACCGGATGGTCCGGACACTCCGCGCATACGCCAACTCTCCTAAAATTTGGTAAATTGAAAGAAATTTTGCGGGTGCGCAAAATACACCTCGCGTGTAATGTGTGATAGTGTCAATTTTCCAGAGTGAAAGAAATATGAGCGAAATGCCAATTTAAGGAAAGCAGTAAGAGAATATAGAAATTAAAGCAGTTATGCAACATTTCACAAATGAAACATATCAAAGCATTAAATCAAATAGTGAGCAAAAAGTAAAGCGCAATAATAATTAACCTGGGTTTGTTATGGTCAAAAACCTGAAAGTTCCCCAGCGGAGTCGCCATGCTATCGCGCCCCATTTTAACCATGCGGTCAAAGCGAAGTGCAACGTATTGGTGATTCCTGGAGTGGATTAAGGAGTCGCCACCTAATTTTTTAAGGTGAATTAGGACACCTAAATATTAAATAAATGTTGCAATATAACTCCAAATTTAAGGTCTGCGAAACTAATGAGATTCTAAGTAAGGGCTCTTTATTATCTTAAAGGAAAGGGGTTAGGCATCCTTTAAGATCCGCTAACTTGCGGTTATCCGGTCAAACTCAGGTTAATTATTGCTAAGAAAAAATGCATGTTTAAAAGTATATAAATTTAAAAGATGTTTGCAAATATTTAGTATAGGATGCATTTTGTACAAGTATGCATTTGTATGATATTAAAGAAAAATACCTGTAAAGTTGAAAAAATATGCATTTGTAACAATTAATAGTAAGGAGAAAAATGAATTATTTATAATGCCAAAGAAGTAATTTTTTTGGAAATCATTGAGTTGCAAATTGAAAAAAAAAAGATAAACTTATTTGTATGATAAAAAAAAAGTGAATAGAATATGATCAAAGTTGTTTTTTTTTTTTAATTTCTAATATGCATGACGAGCCTAAAAATAAATAAACTAGCGGAGGATTTCTAAGTTTAAACTACCCTATTAATCAACCATTCATGGCCTAATTTGGTCTAAGTATCCTAACAACCATACAAACATTAAATAATTATTACAACCCAAAAAATAGAAACAACGGGATTAAAGAATAATAAAAAAAAAGGGAACTAATGAGGATGACGATGTCGTCTCGCCCTATTTTTTTTGAAATCCCGAGGGTGGAGAATGCAAGGAATATGGATGCGAGTCTTCGTTTGACAAAAGTCATGATGAGTCTCGTGACGAGACTCTTCGTTGCTTCCGATGCATTTCATGTTAACAAAAGAAAAGAAAAGGATTAGTAAACGAACCTGAAAATATATACATAAGAAAGAAAATGTAAATAATTCATGAGAGTAATATGTTGTTGGGCCTTAGGATGCAAACAGTGGCAGACAAAGGTATAAAACAAAACCACGACATAATTTCAGATTTAAAGGTAGACAAACCGGCCCACTATGTGATAAACCTAATTAACAAGCATTCATAATTGTACATATGCAAAACCCATACTTAGCATACTTAGATACGTAGAGGGGAATTGGACAGCAAGGACACCCGTCTATACCATTTCTAACATAATATATGTTTAACCACTTGTATAATAGATATACTTTCATAAACAGATCTATAAACCGAGATACAATCATATACTCACAAGTAGATAGTTTGGACATATATACAACATGACAATAAGCAAAAGACTTTCTCATTCTCAAACAATCAACACAAATAAAGAAAAAAAATCAGAAATGGTATAACATTTCAAAATCATACTGGACATCAGCAATATGACTAAATCATGGAGGAAAATTCTTAGACATGATAACTCAACTACTTCCTACTAGAACCATGTTACATGAGCTACTTGGTATTTTAAAGGAAAAAAACTAAAATCAGATTGGACATACCTCACATGATCACACAATAAATTACAAGTCAACAAATCACCAAAGCTATAACAAGAACACATCTAGAGCTTAACTATTACTGTGTATGACTCTCAAAGTGAACGCAAGCAGTTCTACTAATCATTTACATCACAACATTTACTAAGCAAGTTATTGAGATAACACACACATCACATAAGCCCTAAGTAAATACCTAACATGAGATACTTAGCTTATTACGTCCCCTAAACAAGCAAATATCACAAGGCTTTTAACAGAATCAAAAGTTGTTAACAACATTTCAACATATTACAATATATATATAAATCTAATCAATAAATAGGTAGCTTGGATCAATTACTAAACGTGTTAACCAAACATCATACTTGGACATTTTAAGAACACAACATTATTCCACTAATCAAATACTTAATACAACAGATTAATCAGAAGTCCAGCGAAATATATTAACATAACCAAACATGTACACAATATAACTTAGTCATTAGGAAACACAACAATATGAACAAACTACCATATGATTAATACAACAAAATAAATAGAAAAATGCAGAAAATAAACATAGAGGAGATGTAGTTACGGACCTTCTCCGGGCAGCGAACCGAGGCGTTGTTTTGAATCGTCGAATTCGCTCGAGAATGTTTAGAATTCAGATTTTTGGATGTTTGATCACCGAATTCTGAATTTATAATTCTGAAAAGAATTCTATTTCTGAAAATTTCGACCCGACCTGGAACTGACCCGGAATCAAATCAAACCCGAATCGAGCAAAAATATGAGGAATGCAATGGAATTTTCAGATTGCAAAATTGAAGGCTAAAAGTTGTGTTTCGGATTCGGAAATCTAAGAACAAAAGGGGTATTTTCGGATTTGGGAATTAAGGAACAAAAAGAGGTGATTCTTCATCAAAATTAAGAACAAAGAAACTTGAATTTATAATCTTCAAACCCAAACTTAAAAATCTGACTTTTGACCCTATTTCGACCTCTCCAAAAAATTCCTCCTTTAACAGTGAACAAAAAGGGGTATTTATAGATTGTTTTCCCCCCAACGTTCACCCCGTCAAATCGAGTTTGAAATTTGAATTAAAGGCAAAGATTTCTGAATTTTGGAAGCGGATTTACAGGGATAGATTATGGGGGTTGACGGGTTGGTGGTGTCAGCGTAACAGAGGGGGTTGGTAGTGTCAGGCGTTGGTGGTGGCAGTGGGTGAGGTGACCGGCGAGGAAGGGCATGGGAGCAGGGGTGTCGTGCGGCTGATTTGAGAGAGGGTGAGAGAGTTTAGGGTTTTGGGTGATTAAGTTGTAGGGTTTTGTTTTAGGGGTTAAAAGTGGGTGTTGGAGATGAATGGGCTAAGTGGGGGAATTAGGCCTCGGGTAGGGGTTGGCTGGTTGGGCCTTGGGCGAAATGGGTTTTGGGTGAAATTAGTTTGGGTAGAAATTGTTTTGGGTTGGGAAAGGAATGGGTTATGGGTTTAAAAACATAAAAGGGGTTTAATATTAAAAATGCTTTGAAGAAAGATTCAGATTATTTTTTAAAATAGGATATAACGATGTGATAATAATAAAACATAATATTTGCGAAGTGCTTAATGCTTGATAAAAAATAGAAATGCGACGCCATTTTTGCGGAAAATAGAATAACATAGAATTTTCGGATAAAACTTATGATTATGATATAAAATGCAAATGACAGTAAAAAATGTGAATAATAATAATAATAATAAGATATATATATATATATATATATATATATATATATATATATATATATATACGCATGTATGTATATAGATTAAAATTGTTTTGAGGTGTTAAAAATATTTAAAATTGCAAATAAATTGGAAAAGATGGGACAAAATTGGGTGTCAACACTTGTATGTATATTGTGTGTATTTCTGTTTATTTTTTTCTCCCCTATAGAATTGAGCCAAAGGCCTCAATTTATAGGTGTGCAAGATGGCCTTTCAAATGCCCCATAATGGCATTCAATTGTCATGTAATGGATGACATTTAACCCTCAAGTAATACAACATAATGGTCCAAGTAATGGCCATTATTGGGTGGATTCAATGCCATTGAAATCACATCAACAACCAAATATTTGGGATTTCGTCGAGCAAACACTACCTGGGAAGCGCCGCGGCGCTGCAGAATTTAGCGTCGTGGCTCCAGTGGCCAAACATGGAATTAGAGTCGCGGCGCTTCGGCGCCGTGGCCCAGTCCGGGAGGCGCCACGACCCTTCTCGGCTCCGTGGCCCTTTCCAACCCGTTCCATCTTACACCTCGCACAATCTTTCCTTCGTTTACCAACGTGGAACACTTGTTATTTAACCAATAATCATCCATCATTCTATGTCCCAAACATTTCACTTATGTACCAATATCTCTTTCATTAACAAAATTTATGATACTTGGTACTAAGATTGCACGTGTGTGGAAACAACATTTCCGACGTGCGGGGCCCTAATTGTTCGAGTTATAAATAATGTGATAAACTTAATTCCACATTAGTAAATTTCCAACAATCCCCTCTTGAAAGAGATTTTGGCGCACACACAAGGTGCCTACTTTCATCAATCTTTCAGCGAAAAGATATTGCATCAGGAGAGGTAACTTCCGCTTTGAACCTTCCCTAGTTGAATACCATCGGACTTGCTTACTGCGCGGTGAACGTGATGTCATGAACTGTCAGTGTTTAATGTAATCCAAGACAACGGTACCAACACAATACCTACCATTTGTTCATTTCTTCTTATTGTTCTGTCCGTTATGGCCGTGGACACACTTGGATTCTTAAGTGCGTTCATTTGAGGCGGCATGTCCTCGCACTTAAATAGGTGATCTCCTACAAGGTATCCTGTTATACCCCATTTCACAAGTGTTAGGAATTATTAAAAGTTTCCCCAACCTTAACCTCAACCGTTTGAGGATCGTTAAAGGTTTGGAAGCTTTAACATTTACCTACCATGCAGGTAGCACTTTAATGTCTATTGCGGGAACGACTTTGGATTTACGTTTCTTTACAGAAATCATCATCCGAAGTGCTCTTTCTTCCACCGAAGCGCTCAACTGAACCTTTTGCAGCTTAGTTTTCCCATTGAACCAAATTCTTGGAATCTCCAGTCAGTATGGTTGGGTTACCACTGCAAAGGTTCGTATTGCTTGGGTTTTATGCCCATTCCCGTAGACAGGCAGACCTTTTGATCTTCGGGTAGTCCCTTAGTTAAAGGGTACGCTATATCCTTTGATTAGTAATCAAAGAAGTGACACCCGTGGTGATCAGCTGTCATACGGTCCGACAGATATGTCCAGACACCGTCATCCGTGCCCTTCCTGAAGCCGACCGGCTAGCCACAATGTATAACTGTTGAAGGCACGGATTTCTCCTAATAAGGGACGTCCTCTAAGGAGTCGTGAAGTTACTCAACTTATTTCATTCTTTGTTTAAAGCGATAAACTCTGATTCCATCATGAATCGGCCAATGCAAGTTTGCTTAAAGGATTTTCCAAGACACACCATACACATCTACTTGTAGCTTTAGTGTTCTTCATATCTGATATCCAATTTGCATCACTGTGTTCTCCCAGAACCGCTGGACATCCATAATACCATAATTCATAGATAAGCGAATATTTCAGATATCGTCATATCTGACTTAACGCCTTCTATCGATCATTTCCAGAATCAAGAGTGAACCGTAGTTCAACTGATCTGCTTTGTAGGCTGATACCATGTCAGTTGTAGTGTGTACAATACATGAACTACATGTGACCTGCATATATCGCTCCTTGTATATGGGTGCACCATGATTCCAATCAGTTCTGTGATTCATATTCATTGGTAGCTTCGACGAGACTATCCACTATCTAACAACTGAGTTTGGAGTTAGACCAGTCCGTTATATGTCTTAGAAATTCCAATTCCTAAGATGTCATCTGTGATACTCATATCTTTCATATCAAGACTTTTGTTTCAATATGACTTCCACTTTCATATTGTTTGTTTTCCAACTGTTGGCTTTCTAACTTCAGAGTCAATGTTTCTGTTTTATCTGAAACTTCCAGGACCAAAATGTAAACATTTCAGGGACCAAAATGAAAGTTCAGGAAGAAGTCCAACAAACCAACTCTGATCCTCCCCTTCCAACTCTCCGGTTAGGAAGGCTATCTCAACATCCATGTCACGCAAGAATGTAATGGCATTGGATGTTAAGCTATTCATATGGGAGCACATGTACAAGTAGCCGAGGCCTAATACTTGTCAGTAGATCTATCTACTTTGTACTCAATTTTGAGTATCCACTTTCACAACCCAAAGGTTCTTTTCCCGGAGGAAGGTTAACCATTACACAAGTATGGTTCTATATGATGAAATTTATTTCTCTCTCTATAGCTTCTTTCCAAAGCAGCGCTTCTGGAGATGACAATTCTTTGTTAATTGTCCATGGTTCATTCTCAACCATACAAGCTAGAAGGCCTGGAACAAGTCTTTGTCCCCTCTTTGCTCCATCTTGGTTCAGCATCTAGAATCCCTGAGTTCTGTAGATCTAGAATATTAAGTTTCGGATAGTCATCAACTTCTGAGTCCTATAGATACAGAACTTCTAGTTCCGAACAGTCAGGCACTCGCGTGTTCTTGTTAACCTCGAGCAATTACTTCTTTTTCCTTCTCAAAGTAAGTTATCTTTAAAGAATTCAGCATTTCTTGACACCAGGAGGTGATAAGCACTACTGTTATTTGTAGATCCAGTGGATATGCAATTTACAGTCTTAGGTCCAACTTGACCTGTTTCAGTATTCCAACTTCTACCAACCACCCCACATCACAACATTTGTAGGTGGGATCCTTTCTATGTTTCACATTGAGGGTTATCCTTATCCTTATGCGTAGTTCTGTTGAGAATTGCATTAGCAATAAGGATCACCTTGCGCTTGGCTAATGAGCAGTCGTTTGGTGGACGATGCTTCACATTCTCCCCCTCTATCACTACTAATTCCTCAATCCGTAGGCTTAGTTGATTTTCAACTTCTGCTTTGTAGCGCTTATCCGCTCCAACATCTTCATATTTGCTTTTCAACAAACAAAGGATGCAATACGTTGTACCATCATCAATGAAGGTCATAAAGTACTTGTCTCCCCCCTCTATTTTGTATAAACTTTAAATCACCCATGTAGGTGTGACTAAGTTCTAGAGGAGCGGTGCTTCTTTCGCTATTCCTTTTACGGGACTTGGAAATGTGATTTTGCCTTTTCGCCTACCTCACATTCTATTTGAGGGTTTATGTCGACAGAAGGCAACAATCTCAACTTCGTTAGCTTTTGAATGACTTTCTATTTAACGTGTCTTAATCTATGATGGCATAGATGCACGAATTACAAATATATCATTCATTTAGCTACAGACATAATGTATCATTCTTAGTTATTACAGACCTGTTGGACTAGTCTCAAACCAGCTTGACCAACAGCGTCCCTTAAACCAAGTTTGGGACATGTATCACCTCTTTTTAGAGTGATCCCATTCCCTTAAGTCCTATTAAGGACAACCTCTCCAACCCCTTCTACTTTAGAGGTGGCGTTGCTTCACATGAACAACCTCTTGCCTATGGTTAGGGCGTAATCGGATCATATGTGATCTGGATACTCTGGCCCACTCTAGTTATTTTGGCAGACTTAGTGTCCAATTTATTTTCTGCCTTTATTTTAGCCTTTAGATCTTTTAAGACCTGGAAATTCTGGCCTACCTCACTAGGTGTCCATTACTTTTCTGCCTTTCTTTTGGCCTTCAGATCATTTAAGACCTAGAAATTATGGCCCACTCTAGTCGCTCGTAGGCTTTGTACCACTGAGTGTCCAATATCATCCTATCAAATGAAGGATCTTCTGTCAGATAGGTGACAGGTTCAACGTCTTAAGATAAGTCATTGTTTTTTAGTCTTCTTCCCTTGTGATTGGTGCCTAGGGAAATCCCTAGCGCTTACTTAAGAGTGGTAATAGTTTTCGCACAGTCAGTTGATCTCTCTCCTTCGTATGTGAGAACATACTTTACACACTTTTAATAATTACACCCAAAAGAACGGATCTTTTAAGTATTATTTACATTAGTCCAATCTTTAACGGGGAAGGAAGGAGATTCAATATCTGGTTTTAGAGTGTAGGGAATATAAGTTTTTAATGAAAACACTTTCATATTCCCCCTTGCTTTACACACTTTTATTCAGATATTAACCCCGGAGGTAGTCAGTAAAATAAGCAATCTCCAGAAAATAATTGAATCAAAAGTTTATTCAGAATTACCTAGCGCCTTTTGGGAAAGGAAAAGACATACGGTGGCCCTACCATATGTCGACAACTTTAACGAAGAAGTTATCCCCACCAAGGCTAGACCAATACAAATGAGTCACGAGCTCATGGAATATTGTAAAAAGGAAATCAACGACTTATTATAAAAGAAAATTATTAGGTCGTCCAAATCTCAATGGAGTTGTTCAGCATTTTATGTAAACAACAGCTCCGAAAGAGAAAGGGGAGCCCCGAGGCTTGTCATAAATTATAAACCTCTTAGTCAAGTATTAAAATGGATTAGGTACCCAATCCCTAATAAGCGAGACTTATTAAAGAGAACTTATAAAGCCAATATCTATAGTAAGTTTGACATGAAGTCTGGATTTTGGCAGATTCAAGTTGAAGAAAACGACAAATATAAAACAGCCTTTAACGTTCCCTTTGGACAGTACGAATGGAATGTTATGCCTTTCGGGCTTAAAAATGCCCCATCAGAATTCCAAAATATAATGAATAATATATTCAATCCGTTCAGTCAATTTTCTGTCGTCTATATAGACGATGTCCTTATATTCTCAGAAGATATAGATCAACATTTTAAACATCTTAATATTTTTGTTAAGACTGTTAAGAAAAATGGTTTAGCAGTAAGTGCCAAGAAGATAAAACTCTTTCAGACATCAATTAGGTTTTTGGGGCATGACCTCTACCAAGGAACTTATAAACTAATTTGCAGAGCCATAGAGTTTTCAACTAAATTCCCTGATGAATTAACTGATAAAACCCAGCTTCAAAGGTTCTTAGGAAGCCTTAACTATGTAGCAGATTTTATTCCCAAAGTTCGACAGGTCTGCGAACCTCTCTACAAAAGACTAAAGAAAACCCAATCCCTTGGTCAGAAGATCAAACCAAGGCAGTTAAACAAGTTAAAGAGATAGTTCAAAAGCTTCTTTGTCTAGGAATCCCAAATCCAGAAGCTTTTATGATTGTTGAAACAGACGCCTCCGATATCGGTTACGATGGCATTCTTAAACAAAAACTATCCCCTGAATCTACCGAACAATTGGTTAGATTCACCTCTGGAGTCTGGAACTCCGCACAAAAGAATTACAGTACAGTTAAAAAGGAAATTTTATCTATAGTGCTATGTATCACCAAGTTTCAAGATGATTTGATTAATAAAGAATTTTTGTTAAGAGTCGACTGCAAAGCAGCCAAAGATGTTTTACAAAAGGATGTGAAAAACCTTATTTCAAAATAGATTTTTGCCAGATGGCAAGCACTATTATCCAGTTTTGATTTTAAAATTGATTTTATAAAGGGTGAAGAAAATTCTTTGCCAAATTTCTTAACAAGAGAGTTTTTACAGGGCAGTCATGAGGCCAACCTTTCCGGGCTCCCGCCCGATGAGACCCCCCTTCCAACTTAAACCAGAGCAAAAAATGAAACAACTCTTTACCCCAGAAAAATCAACCAGCCCCTCTCACAAACACAGTTATGAAGGAAGATTCTCTGTATTGGCAGACTTCCCTAAATTGCTAGCAGGCAACCAGCTAGCTCCTTTGAAGGAGCTAACCACAGGTAAAACACAAGCACTACCATTTAAAGCATCTCCATCAGAGAGGCAAACCAGGGATAAGTATGAAATGAAGCCTCCAGAATCCTACTCAGGAGCAGTTAAACCAGTAACTCCTGTTAAACAGAAGACACCAGCAGAAAGCAGCATCACCCATCCTCCAAAGTGGGAATTCATTGTATCACAGGCCTTACTAATAATGGCACTAGATAAACAGTATGAAAATTTCAGAATACAGGATCTACTAAAACCCTGTTACACCAACTACCAGTACATAGATACCCAAGATCCTATTAAAACTAGGAAATATTACGAGTTTATCCTCATAGATACCGACTCAATAGAAGTTGAACACAGCTATTTCAAGAATAACCCAGAAGCTATAGAATATTTTAAATTTATGATAAAAAAGATATTGAGCACATTTAACTGGTATGTGGATCATCTACATACCCCAATACCGTTATCAAAGAGCCACAAGCCCCAAACATATAACTGGTATGATTACAGGGATGCGTGGTTTAATTTCTTATATGTCAGACCAAATACCCATACTTGGTTTGTCAAATATTCAGAAGGATTAAAAGAGAAAATCATTCCCATATGGTTCTACGAATGGTGGAACATATTTGGAGGAAATCTACAGGTGATAGCCCCGAGCTTTCAGAACAGGTATGCAGGCTTCTTAGAGAAGCAGCAAATTTCGACTCTACCAGAGCATATTAAATTATGCAAATTTTTTATAAACAAACGAATATCATTTATTTTAAATTGGTCTTTTGATATTCAAGAAATGAATAGGATCTGTTATCTCAGCAAAACCATCAAAATTAAAGGATGGAGTCCTAAAGTTAAAGAAGAAGTAAAAAAGAAAAGTCCATCTTCATCCGGAGAAACTTCAGTCTCCAAAGCAGAAGTAAAAATGAGGCTCCTAGAAGCCTTATCCAAATTGGAAAATAATGAAGACTCCATCCAGATAATGGAATTACTTGACACAGCTTCCTCCAGTACCGGCGAACCAGATAATAGCGACATGTTGGCCCCAAGAGGAATCGCGCAGTCATATTAATTGATGTAAAATAGAAAGACATAAAGCAGAAAAGCAGAAAGATATAAAAAAGAAAAGGACATAAAGCAGCAGGAATCTCCAAAAGCAGGCGACCCTTCGAAAAAGTAAAAGGCAAGGGCCCCCATAAACAGTAAAAGACAAATGACCCTTCAAGAAAGCAAAGGACAGTCTGAAGAGCCGTTTAGTATTAGCCGTCCATTTGTAAAGTAGATATACTTTACCCGAGGCCTATATAAGGCTCGCAAGTTGTAATCCCAAAGGCATCCGAAAATTTACCTCTAAACTTTTTCTCTGCCTGACCCTCCTGTATCCTGTATCTATGCTTTCATTTTCAGTTAAATAAATTTGTAAGTATTTTAAAAGTTCTTCAAGTTCTTATTACTGTTTTAAGCATTATTTTCAAGTTAATACTCCCGATCCTCTTTATGGTATCAAAGCCATGTTGTCTATCAGCATGAGTAGCTAAACTCATACTACTACCTTGGAGCATGATTGTCTAGAGGTCTTGACTGTTTGATTCTCGGTTACTGTTCGCCTTTATCTTTACCTTGTTATTATCTTCAGTTCTTTATCTGTGTTCTTGAAATATTAGTATAAGGTTGTTAGGCTCTTTCACATAGTTGAGGTATCCGAATAATACCCGGATCAAACGTTGGCTAGCCTGAATGTACCATTGGATTAGCTCCAGGTGTGAGCCGGACCCAGTTTGGTGATCTCGTCGCCAAGATTACTTAGAGAAAGAGATAACTACCTATTACTATATACTAAAGAACTAACAAATTAGAACTAAAGACAGTCGCTAAGATCAAGATAAAGTTAGTAACAGTGCAAAGAATCAATAGTCTCTCGACCGATAGAACAATAGCTCTAAGGATAGTAGCCTCTCTCATTAAGCAAAAACAAAAGTTTTCTTAGCCATCCTAAATATGCGTACACATCCTTCCTTCGATAGGATCAGAAGAGCTAACCGTCTCAGAATAGATTGTATAAAAGATAGAAATAAACTAATTAAAGATTTAAAAGAAACTCGATTAGAACTAGCATTCTATAAAACTATGAGACCTTCTGAAGATTTAACTCTTCATCGACGAACCATATTTAGACAAGTAGTAGTTCAAAAAATGATCTCTTGTTATACTAGAATTGGTCAATTAGGCCACCTCATAAGAGTTCAAGAAAATATCTTGGAACACTCCGAGTGGTTACTTCGACACTATTCCGCCCAGTATTAAAAATGAATACCTATGAAAGGCACAGTATTTTAAACAGTAAAAACCTCTCTACTTCGACTATGAAAATAGCTAAGGTAGAAAGAGATTTACAAAATTGGGATATTCCCAAAGAATCGTTTAAAACCATATACGAAACCGGAAGGTTCGATTTTGTTAAAAATTATAATATCAAGACTTGTGAGTCTACGATAGCCATCAATAACTCCAAAGAGATTATTAGGCTATTAGCAGCTCAAGATATTAATAGTTATAAAAAGGATTATAACTTTCTTCACATAGGCCTTGTCCAAGTAGCGGTCAAACCTTTATACCGTTTAGGTTTAGACACGCCTATCTGTCTCTTATTAAGAGACGCCAGGTTGTTAAACTTCGAAGATTCCCTGTTAGGAGTCTTACAGAGTAACCTGGCAAGAGGTCCAGTAAATTTTAACTGTTATCCCAACTTCTCGGTAGTTATCAACGATCAAAACATAATGGATACTATGACATTAAATATCAAAACCAAAAATATGAACAGTAAAATTAATACCAAAGAAATTGCTATTATTTATAGAGTATATTGCAGATTAAAGAAAACTACCTTGGCCCCTAAGGCCAAAATAATGAGCAATAAAGGAGTTACTATGCTCATGGAAGCAAACCAAGAGTATAGCAATATATTTGTTCCCAGAATGCTTCACTGGGATGAAATTTTATCAAAAGATGAATGGCACGTAATGCTATTACCCAACCAAAATTAGAACCAGAGAGTTCAAAAATTAAAAACGTTGTTCAGTACCCAGATGGGTCAATTAATCTAAAATTTCTCAAATCTAGCGCAGAGACTTCTTCAAGAATATACTCTACTAGTAGACCATCTTCCTCAAAAAGCTGGGAGGAGGAAACAGATGACTTCGACGAAGCAGTTCTACTTCAGGAAATAGAAAGAAAAATAAAAGGAGTAGATTTTTCTAAAAATATTCCTAAAGTCCACTATGAGTCAGTAGCAAGGGCTAGCAGCACAACCCCTAGCGATCTACAAGGTCCAGCCGAAGGGTCACTAGGTATGATTAAAAAGGATAATAAATTCAAAATTGATTTTAAACTCCTTGATAAACTTTGGATAAGCCCAGAACACGCCATTAAAAGAAAGTGGTACGTTGACACCTATACTGAAAATCAAAGGTTATCCTTTAGGAAATCCTGGATTACAGATATGAAAAGGTTAAGATGTAACATTGAGTTCTTTAGGTGGTTCCAAGTCACGGGCCAAATAGGCATTCAACCCGAGTCATTAAGCACTCTTATAAACAAGTGGTACACGCGTACTAGGACTATAGACTCAGTGACTCCTCATCTAGAGAGAATAAGTATTCCCATAGAAGGAGAAGTAATAGAAACCGCTCCTTTTAAAAGAGACATAAAAGACCCCACTGGTAAACCCACCAACAATGATGTAAACAAGCTTATCCAACAGAATAATTATACCAATCAATTGCTACACGTGGTTTCCACCCAACTTAACCAAACCAATAGCAAAGCAATATTTAAAGATAAAACGGGTCCCTCCAAAGAAATAAGAACCTCCAACCCTATCTTTAAAATACCTGAGTTTTCAGCCAGCAACTATCGCACCCTTGTCGACCCCATCGACATAAGTGATAAGGTCTTAGAAAAGATAAACCTTAGATTACAACAAAGCCTCACTTGCAAAGGCTTAGCCATTAAGACTATCTCCGACCAAGGATTTGATATAAACAAGCTATCCCGCTACACCAATAGAAAGAATTTCTACCCTAGGGCTACTTTTCCCGATATGCAGTACGAAGAAAATGAATTCTTATCTCATACTTCGCACTCGGGATCAAAAATCTCATAATGGAATATAGATTGGCTGAAGGTCAGATTTACAGTAAACTTCATGAAATTGGTATAGCCATTACCGCCTTTAAGATAAAAAATAATAATGATAAACAATGTGCTACTATGATAGTCGCAGGATTTACTGGTATGTTAAAAAATTGGTGGGATAATTATCTCACCGATGAGCTTAGGCTGGGCATAATGAATGCCACTTCGGTTCAACAGATAGTCAAAATAGATGACTCAATAGAACAGAAAATAGTAGATGATTCTACTGCTACTCTCATCTATAGCATTGCTAAACATTTCATAGGAGAACCCAAATTATTTCAGGAGATTGCTTATTTTACTGACTACCTCCGGGATTTTTAAGGTGGATTCTATCCGCTTAATTTGGATATCTTCTTTTAGGAAGTTAATCTGGTTAGATAAAAGTTGTATTCGAAAGACAGTTTTCTGTTTAACGTAATTACTTTCATTTTTTGAAAGAGGGTTTAAGTAAGGAAAGATTATTTCTTTTCCTAGAGATTTGGTATAGATACCATCCAAATTTGTTGTATAAGGCTTTATCTGGGTTGCAAAGGGGATACCTAAAATAATTTCTTCTGTAATATTTCTTGTAATTACAAAGTCATTGATGTAACAGACTCCATTGTTACAGACATGTGCTTTAGTTAATTTATAATTTATTTTTAACTTTTTGCCTGTGGCGGAGTAAAGCTTTGAAGTACTTTTCTCTAGGTATTTGGTAGGGATTAAACCTTCTGCAATACAGTTTTGATCTGCTCCTGTGTCAAAGAGAGCAATTTTATTAAGGATAACATTATTATTAATGACTAGTTTAATGGGAATATGATAACTTAAGGCTTTTACTTTTGAAATAAGCTTTAGACCAGACTGTTCATCTTCGGAAGTGTTTCCTCCTTCCTCAGAGCTGACTTCGGCTATACCTTTAGAGGTAGAAGATCTATACATCTCTTCGTTAGCATCCCTAATTATCTTGTTGGCAAAGGACTCTAATTCGACATAATTGAGTCGATCTTTAATATCTTTTATTGCTTGCTTAAGATTGGATACTTCGGATTGTAAATCCTGAAGAGAGGTATCTGTTTTAATAGTATTAAATTTATTTAAAGCGTGTTTCATATTAAATGGTTCTACCGTAGCTTTACTATCTTTGTGATTAATGATAAGCTTTTTTATCTCTATTAAATAACGCTTTCTAAGATCTTCGTCGTTAATCTGTTCGATCATGTCGAAGAAGAATTCTTGGCTATCTTTTGAGATAACATTGACTGTCTTAGAGTCACAGGTGCAGAAAGTCCCGGTACATTTGCATTCATTGCTAGAGTCGGAGCTATCTGAACTGTAGTCAACGTTTAGGAGTTCTTCGTCGCTATAGTCTTCCGATTCTGAAGACTCGCTGGAAGGTTCTCCTAAGATATTGAAGAGTTTTTCCTTTAATTCTGGGTGTAACTCTAGAAGATTAATCTTATCCTTCTTCTTGTTAGGAGCTTTACAACTACTGGCTAAGTGGCCTGCTTTGCCACAGTTCCAGCATTTAGTTTCTTTGGAAACTGTGCTTTTTTGCCTTGCAGGCCTCCGGGGCTTATAGGGCTGCTTTTTTTTGTAACTCTTGTATTCTCGTTTAGAAGAGGTACTGGGCTTTCTATGCTTCTTATGTTTTTTAGCAACTGCTTTGGATGGGGCGGTAATCTTGGTGTAACCGAAGTCCTGGCAGAAGCTTCCTAACTCGGTGGTAGAGAGTCTTCCTTCTTTCTTTAATTGGTGTCTAAGCTTAAGATCATTACATAAATCTAAGCCCATAAGGTACTTTAGGAACATTTTTAGAAAAATCTACTCCTTTTATTTTTCTTTCTATTTCCTGAAGTAAAACATCCTCGTCGAAGTCATCTGTTTCCTCCTCCCGGCTTTTTGAGGAAGATGGTCTTCTAGTAGAGTATCTTCTTGAAGAAGTCTCTGTGCTAGATTTGAGAAATTTTAAATTAATTGACCCATCTGGGTATTGAACAACATTTTTAATTTTTGAACTTTCCGGTTCTAATTTTGGTTGGGCAATAGCATCGAAGTGCCATTCATCTTTTGATAAAATTTCATCCCAATGAAGCATTCTGTGAACAAATATATTGCTATACTCTTGATTTGCTTCCATGAGCATAGTAACTCCTTTATTGCTCATCATTTTAGCTTTAGGGGCTAAGGTAGTTTTCATTAGTCTATAATAAACTCTGTAAATGATAGCAATTTCTTTGGCATTAATTTTACTGTTCATATTTTTGGTTTTGATATTTAGCGTCAGAGTATCCATTATATTCTGATCGCTGATATCTACCAAAAAGTTGGGATAACAATTAAAATATACCGGGCCTCTAGCTAGATTACTCTGTAAGACTCCTAACAGGGAATCTTCAAAGTTTAACAGTCTAGCGTCTCTTAACAAGAGACAAATAGGTGTGTCTAAGCCTAAACGATATAAAGGCTTGACAGCTACCTGAACAAGGCCTATATGCAGAAAGTTATAATCTTTTTTATAACTATTAATATCTTGAGCTGCTAATAACCTAACAATCTCTTTGGAGTTATTGATGGCTATAGTAGATTCACAAGTTTTGATATTATAATTTTTCACAAAATCAAATGTTCCGGTTTCATAGATGGTTTTAAAGGGTTCTTTGGGTATATCCCAATTTTGTAAATCTCTTTCTACCTTGGCTATTTTTATAGTCGAAGTAGAGAGGTTTTCACTGTTTAAAATACTATGCCTTTCAGAGGTATTCATTTTTAATACTGGGCGGAATAGTGGCTAAGTAACCACTCAGAGTTTTCAATTAAATTTTCTTGAACTCTTATTAGGTGGGCTAATTGACCAATCCTGGTATAACAATCAATCATTTTCCGAACTATTACCTGTCTAACTATGGCGTTTTGGTGCTGAGGAAAATCTTCAGAGGGTTTTACTGTCTTATAGTATGCTAGTTCTAGTCTAGTTTTTTTAAAATCTTTAACTAGCTTATCTCTATCTCGTATGCAGGTTTTCTTAAGATGATTAGCTCTTCTGATCCTATCAAAAGAAGGGTGTTTAAGCATTATTGATAACTGAGAGAGTAAAAAGGGGTGTTCTAGATTGAGAGAGGCTACTACCCTTAGAGCTATTGTACTATTGGTCGGTAGACTACTGATTCTTTGCACTGTTCTAGCTTTATCTATACCTTCGCGAATATCTTTAGTTCTAATATGTGGGTTCTTTTTAGTATACAGTAGTATGCAGATATTTCTTTCTCTAAGTAATCTTGGCGACTGAATCACCAAACCGGATACGGCTCACACCTGGAGCTACTTTGACGGTCTATTCAGGCTAGCCAACGTCTGATCCGGGTATTATTCGGATACCTCAACTATGTGAAAGAACATATCAACATTATACTGGAACTTCAAGAACACAGATACAGAATTGAAGATAATAACAAGGTAAATATAAAGATGAACAGTACTACGAATCAGACAGTCAAGACCTCTAGACAATCATGCTCCAAGGTAGTAGTATGAGTTTAGCTACTCATGCTTGCAAACAACATGGCTTTGATACCATAAAGAGGATCGGGGGTATTATATTTGAAAATAATACTTAAAATAGTAAGCAGTAATGAAAGCTTGAAGAAATTTTAAAATACTTACAAATTTTATTTAGACTGAAAAGGAAAGCATTGATACAGGGAAGTCAGGTAGGGAAATGTTTAGTGTGGGAGATTTTTCGATGCCTTTGATATTACATAATGAGAGCCTTATATAGGTCTCTAAAAACAAAAGTAAACAGTAGAACGCCTCTTCGGATTTGCCTTTTGCTTTCCCGAATGGTCGTTTGTCTTTTATTGCGGGGCCCTTTGTTCTTTGCTTTTTTGAAGGGTCGCCTGCTTTTCTCTTTCTGCTTTATGACCGCTGTTTTATCTGCTTTTCGTCTTCTTTTGAAGATCCCTTTCTTTATGTCATTTTTTGCTTTTTGTCTGATGCTTTACGTCTCTTCTTACTGTAAGAAATATGACTGAGCCATCCCTCGTGGGGCTAACATGTCGCCATTGTCAGGTTCACCTGTACTGGAGGCTGTGTCAAGGAGCTCCATAATTTCGCTGGGATCCTCGTCATTCTCAAGTTTAGACAAAGTTTCAAAGAGCTTTCTTCTCACTTCGGCCTTCGATGCCGAACTGTCGCCTGATGTAGTCGGACTTTTCTTTTTTATTTCTTCCATGACCTTTGGACTCCATCCTTTTATTTTGATGGTCTTGCTAAGGTATCGGATTCTGTTCATTTCTTGGATGTCAAATGACCAGTTCAGTATATATGAAATTCTTTTACTAATAAAAAACTTGCATAATTTAATATGCTCTGGTAAGGTAGAAATCTGTTGCTCCTCTAGGAAGCATGTATATTTGTTCTGGAAGCTGGGAGCTACCACCTGTAGATTACCTCCAAAAATATTCCACCATTTGTAGAACCAACGGGGAATGACTTTATCCTTTAATCCTTCTGCATATTTTACAAACCACGTATGTGTATTTGGCCTGATATACAAAAAATTAAACCATGCATCCTTATAATCATACCAGTTATACGCTTGGGGTTTATGGTTCTTTGATAAGGGTATGGGGGTGTGTAGGTGATCTACATACCAATTAAATGGGATTAAAATCTTTTTAATGGTAAATTTGGAATACTCAATGGCTTCCGGGTTGTTTTTAAAGTAAATATGCTCGACTTCTATCGAGTCGGTGTCTATGAGTATGAACTTGTAGTACTTCCTGGTTTTAACAGGGTCTTGTGTGTCAACATACTGATAATTGGTATAACAGGGTTTAAGAAGATCTTGTACCCTGAAGTTCTCATACTGTTTGTCCAGTGCCATTATTGGAAGGCCCTGTGACACAATAAATTCCCATTTCGGAGGATGGGTACTGGTACTTGCTGATGGGGTTTCCCTTTTGACGGGAGTTACTAGTTTGACTGCTCCTGAATAGGATTCCGGAGGCTTCATCTCATAATTTTCTCTGGTCTGAACTGTTGACGGAGATGCCTTAAATGGCATCGTCTGGGATTTACCTGTTAGCTCCTTTAGAGGGGCTGGACTCTGGTTACCTGCCGGCAGCTTGGGAAATTCTGCCAATACTGAAAATTTTCCTTCATAACCTGGGGTGAGAAGGAGTCTGGCTGGTTTTTCTGGGGAAAAGGTTGTTTCATTTTTTCTTCAGGTTTTAACTGGAAGGGAGGTCTCATCGGGCGAGATCCCAGAAAGCTTGGCTTCATGGCCACCCTGCAAAAATACCCTAGTTAAGAAAACTGGTAATGAGTTTCTTCACCTTTTATAAAATCGATTTTAAAATCAAAACTAGATAATAGTGCTTGCCATCTGGAAAAAATCTGTTTTGAAACTAGGTTTTTAACATCCTTTTGTAAAACGTCTTTGGCCACTTTGCAGTCGACTCTTAGTAAAAATTATTTGTTAACAAGGTCGTCTTGAAACTTTGTAATACATAGTACTATAGATAAGATTTCTTTTTTAACAGTACTGTAATTCTTTTGAGCGGAGTTCCATACTCCAGATGTGAATCTTACTAATTGCTCAGTAGATTCTGGGGAAACCTTTTGTTTGAGGATGCCTCCATAGCCAATATCGGAGGCGTCAGTTTCGACAATCATAAAGGCTTCAGGATTTGGAATTCCTAAGCAAGGGAGTTTCTGGACAATTTCTTTAACTTGTTTAACGGCCTTGGTTTGTTCTTCTGACCAGGGGACTGGGTTTTTCTTAAGTCTTTTAAAGAGGGGTTCGCAAATTTGTCGAACTTTAGGGATAAAATTTGCTACATAGTTTAGACTTCCTAGGAATCTTTGTAGCTGAGTCTTATCAGTTAGTTCATTAGGAAACTTAGTTGAGAACTCTATGGCTCTGCAAATGGGTTTATAAGTTCCTTGGTAAAGGCCATGCCCCAAGAACCTTATTGATGTTTGGAAGAGTTTCACCTTTTTGGCGCTTACTGCTAAACCATTTTTCTTAACAGTCTTAACAAAAGTATTAAGATGCTTAAAATGTTGCTCTATATTTTCTGAAAATATGAGGACATCATCTATATAGACGATAGAGAATTGACTAAAAAGATTAAAATATTATTTATTATATTCTGAAATTCAGACGAGGCATTCTTAAGCCCGAAAGGCATAACGTTCCATTCGTATTGTCCGAAGGGAACATTAAAGGTTGTTTTGTATTTATCCTTTTCATCAACTTGAATCTGCCAAAATCCAAATTTCATATCAAACTTACTGTAGATATTGGCTTTATAAGTTCTTTTTAACAAGTCTCGCTTATTAGGAATTGGGTACCTAATCCATTTTAATACTTGATTAAGAGGTTTATAATTTATAACGAGTCTCGGGGCTCCTCTTTCTCTTTCAGCGCTATTATTAACATAAAATGTTGAACAACTGCATTGAGATTTAGACGGCCTAATTATCTTCTTTTGTAATAAGTCGTTAACTTCCTTTTTACAATATTCCATGAGCTCGTGGCTCATTTGTATTGGTATGGCTTTTGTGGGGATAACTTCTTCGTTGAAGTTATCGACATATGGTAGGGTCACCATATGCCTTTTTATTTCCCAAAAGGCGCCTGGTAATTCGGAATAAATTTCTGACTCAATTTCCTTAAGGAGACTGCTCATTTTGTTGACTACCTCTGGGGTTTTTAGGGTGGATTCTATCCACTTAATTTGGATATCTTCCTTTAGGAAGTTAATCTGATTTGATAAAAGTTGTATTCGAAAGACCGTTTTCTGTTTAACGTAATTACTTTCATTTTTTGAAAGCGGATTTAAGTAAGGAAAGATTATTTCTTTTCCTAAGGACTTGGTATAGATACCATCTAGGTTAGCCGTGTAGGGTTTTATCTGAGTTACGAAGGGGATACCTAGAATAATTTCTTCTGTAATATTTCTGGTAATTACAAAATCATTGATATAACATACTCCATTATTACAGACATGTGCTTTGGTTAGTTTGTAATTTATCTTTAGCTTTTCGCCGGTGGCTGAGTAAAGCTTTGAAGTACTTTTTTCTAAATACTTCGTAGGGATCAAACCTTCTGCTATACAATTTTGGTCTGCTCCAGTGTCGAAGAGAGCAATTTTATTAAGGATGACATTGTTATTAATGACTAATTTTATAGGGATATGATAGCTTAAAGCTTTTACTTTAGAAATAAGTCTTAGTCCTGAATGCTCAGGCTCCGAAGGATTATCTTCTTCTTCTTCTGAGTTAACTTCAGCTATTCTTTTGGACGTCGAAGGTCCACATATTTGTTCATTAGTATCTCTAATTACTTTGTTGGCAAAAGACTCTAATTCGACAGAACTGAGTCGTTCTTTAATATCTTTAATTTCTTGCTTCAGATTAGACACTTCAGATTGTAAATCTTGTAGAGTAGTATCTGTTTTAACTGTCTTAAATTTATTTAAGGCGTGTTTCATGTTAAAAGGTTCTATTGTAGCTTTACTATCTTTGTGATTAATGATGAGTTTTTTCAACTCCGTTAGATAACATTTTCTAAGATCTTCGTCATTAATATGTTCAATCTTGTCAAAAAAGAATTCTTGGTTATCTTTTGAAATAACATTGACTGTTCTAAAGTCACATGTGCAGAAAGTCCCCGTACAATTGCATTCACTGCTAGAGTCGGAGCTATCTGAGTTGTAATCAACGTTTAGGAGTTCCTCATCGCTATAGTCGTCTGATTCAAAAGATTCACTAGAAGGTTCTCCTAGGATATTGAAGAGTTTTTCCTTTAATTCTGGGTTTAACTCTAGAAGGTTAATCTTATCTTTCTTTTTATTAGGAGCTTTACAGCTACTGGCTAGGTGTCCTGCTTTGCCACAGTTCCAGCATTTAGTTTCTTTGGAAACTGGGCTTTTCCGTTTTACAGACCTTTTGGGCTTATAGGGCTTTCTTTTATAATTCTTGTATTCTCGTTTGGAAGAGGTACTGGGCTTTCTATTCTTCTTATGTTTTTTGGCAACTGCTTTAGATGGGGCGATTATTTTAGTGTAACCGAAGTCCTGACAGAAGCTTCCTAACTCGGTGGTAGAAAGTCTTCCTTCTTTCTTTAACTGGTGCTTAAGTTTAAGATCATTGCATAAATCCAAGCCCGTAAGGTTTATAAGACTTACAATATCTCCGTATGTTAAGCAGTTATAAGGTATTTCTCCATCGAATTTGTTTCGTATGGTGGTTCGGACCTTTTCTGCAAAAAGTGGGGATAGACCGCTGATAAACTTCTCTTTCCAATAATCATGGTTACAATCTTCTCTGATCATAACTTTGTTAAGGAATATGTCCTTATACCACCTAAAATCGTGGAGTTTGGGACAAGATAGATTACTAAGGATTTCTAAACATTTCTCTTGGAATAGCTTAGGTTCTCCTATGAAATGTTTGGCAATACTATAGATAAGTGCGGCAGTAGCATCTTCTACCATTTTCTGTTCTACCGAGTCATCTATTTTGACTATTTGCTGAATCGAGGTGGCACCCATTATGCCCTGTCTAATTTCTTCAGTGAGATAATTATCCCACCAATTCTTTAACATACTAGTAAATCCTGCGACTATCATAGTAGAACACTGCTTATCATTATTACTTTTTATCTCAAGGGCTGTTATGGCTATGCCCATCTCGTGAAGCTTACTGTAAATCTGGCCCTCTGCTAGGCCATCGATATTCCATTCCGAGATTTCTGATCCCGAATGTGAAGTATGAGATAAGAACTCATTTTCCTCGTATTGCATATCTGGAAAAGTAGCCCGAGGGTAGAAGTTCTTTCTATTGGTGTAGTGGGATAGCTTGTTTATATCAAACCCTTGATTAGTGATAGTCTTAATGGCTGGACCTTTGCCAGTGAGACTCTGTTGTAATCTAAGATTTATCTTATCTAAAACCTTATCACTTATGTCGATGGGGTCAACAAGACTGGGATAGTTACTAGCTGAAAATTCGGGTAATTTAAATATAGGGTTGGAGGTCCTTATTTCTTTGGAGGGACCTACTCTGTCTTTGAATATAGCCTTGCTATTGGTTTGGTTAAGTTGAGTGGAAACCACGTGTAGCAACTGATTGGTATAATTGTTTTGCTGGATAATCTTGTTTACGTCATTGTTGGTGGGGTTGCCAGTAGGGTCTTTAATGTCTCTCTTAAAGGGAGCGGCTTCTATCACTTCTCCTTTAATAGGAATACTAATCTTTTCTAATGGAGGAGTTACTGAGTCAATGGTCCTGGTACGCGTGTACCACTTGTTTACAAGTGTGCTTAGTGACTCAGGTTCGTTACCTAATTGGCCCGTGACCTGGAACCACCTAAAGAATTCAATGTTACATCTTAATCTTTTCATGTCCTTAATCCAAGATTTCCTAAAGGATAACCTTTGACTTTTGGCATAGGTATCTACATACCACTTTCTTTTAATGGCATGTTCTGGACTTTACCAGAGATTGTTAAGGAGCTTAAAATCTACTTTGAATTTATTATCCTTTTTAATCATACCTAGGTCAAGATGATGTCTTCGTATAGAAGCAAAACATGAACATGATCCTCATGGTGAGCTGTGATGCCGAAATTCTTTGGGAATTTGATCATAAGTGATGTGGCTTCCCTGCTTCTTTCAACCTGAAGAACCTGTACTTAAAGAAAATTTGTGAGTTTGGAGGAGGGGCGGTTGATTCGCATTGACTTTGTAGCTTTGACTCTCGATACTTGCATGTCCTGTTGATTCGGACCTGTAGCCCCATCTGGTTCCCAGTCTTGGCAAGCCGTTAATGAAAACATTTGTTGAAAACAATTCGTTTATAAGAAAGTATGCATATCAATAAAAACTTCTGTCGAACTCTAATGAAAAATATTTGTTGAAAATAATTTGCTTATAAGAAAGTATGCATATATATAAATGTATGTCGAGCAGTGACATGCGGTGAAACAAAGCAAACGTCTTATCCAAAATCATTCTTCTGGCTGAATACTTAGTTGGCCGACACTTTCTCCATATCTATCGGCGTCTTCTTGCAGTGAACCTTTAAAATTTTGCCCCAGCTTCTGATATGTGAGGATGCTAAACTTTTAAATGGACAACTGAGTCTTGTATGGGTTGCTTGCTTGTTCTATCAAGATGATCGGATGAGTGTATTTTGCTACTTGCAAGATAGGGGATTTTTTTAACGATACGACCAAAGCCGATATAGGCCGCCTACGTATCCCGCCGAGAGAATCATGTCATAACATAGTTCGTGACAAACAAAAGGGATTGTAAAGATTTTTTAAAAAAAATGGGACAGAAGCCGATGTGGCCGCCTACGTATCCCGCCGAGGGAATCAGGTCATAACGTAGTTCATGTCACAAGCAAAAATGCGATTTTGGGGAATTTTGTGCTCTAAAGAAACGGAACCCGCCATGGGTTCTTTGCGTATCCCGCCAAGGGAGCGCAACTTTTACAACATAGAAAGTGCATTACATAGAAAAATCCTAAAGGTAGTATCTTTTCACCGCATCTGCATTGACAGCTTTTGGCCTTACTTCGCCGTCCATTTCTGCTAGGATTAATGCTCCTCCAGTTAGCACCCGGTGAACCATATAAGGCCCTTGCCAGTTAGGCGCGAATTTTCCTTTAGCTTCATTTTGGTGCGGGAATATACGTTTTAGCACCAATTGCCTCGGTTTGAAAGTCCTTGGCTTTACTTTCCTGTTGAAAGCTTTGGCCATTCTATTTTGATAAAGTTGCATGTGACAGACTGCGTTCAATCGCTTTTCATCGATCAACATCAATTGTTCGTACTGATTCTGTATCCATTTTGCTTCGCTCAGCTCGGCTTCTTGGATAATTCTCAAAGATGGTATTTCCACTTCTGTTGGTAACACAACTTCTGTTCCATAGACCAAAATATACGGCGTTGCCCCAGTAGAAGTCCTGATTGTAGTGCGATAGCCCAAAAGTGCAAAGGGCGAATGCTCTTGCCAGTGCTTGTAATTATCAATCATCTTTCGCAGTATTCTTTTGATGTTCTTGTTGGCTGCTTCGACTGCTCCGTTCATCTGAGGTCGATATGGAGTGGAATTGCGGTGAGTGATCTTAAACTTTTCGCATAACTCATGCATCAGATAACTGTTGAGATTGGCTTTATTATCTGTTATAATCGACTCAGGAATTCCAAATCGGCAAATGATGTTATTGCAGACAAAATCAACTACCACTTTCTTTGTCACTGACTTGTGGGACGTTGCCTCTACCCACTTTGTGAAATAGTCAATTGCCACTAGAATAAATCTGTGTCCATTTGATGCGGAAGGTTCAATAGGACCAATGACATCCATTCCTCAAGCTGCGAATGGCCAAGGAGAGCTCGTCACATTGAGCTCGTTAGGAGGTACCCTGATTAAATCGCCATAAATCTGACATTGATGGCATTTTTGCACAAAGCGAATGCAATCTATTTCCATGGTCATCCAAAAATACCCTGCTCTTAGGATCTTCTTTGCTAAAGTGAAACCATTCATATGAGGCCCACACGCGCCTCCGTGTATCTCTTCAACTAACCTGTTTACCTCTTGGGTGTCAACACATCTTAACAAACCCAAATCCGGAGTCCTCCGATAAAGGATTTCTCCGTTTATGAAGAAATGGTTCGCTAACTTCCGAAGTGTCTTCTTTTGTGTGCTGGTTATGCTTTCTGAATATTCACCTGACTTGAGATACCTCTTAATGTCGTGGTACCAGGGTTTTCCATCCAGCTCTTCATCTATGTGGAAACAATAGGCCGGCTGATCCAACAAGTTTACCTTGATGGGATCAATGTAATTCTTATCCGGATGTTGAATCATGGAGGACAGTGTCGCCAGAGCATCAGCAAATTCATTTTGAGTTCGTGGGATATACTTGAATTCTATCTCGCTGAACCTTTTGCACAATTCTTTCACGCAATGTAGGTAAGGAAGTATCTTCACGTTCTTGGTGGCCCATTCGCCTTGTACCTGATGAATCAATAAGTCTGAATCCCCTATAACCAATAATTCTTGAATGTTCATATCAACGGCCATTCTAAGTCCGAGTATACAAGCTTCATATTCTGCCATATTGTTGGTGTATGGAAATTGGAGCTTCGCCGAAATTGGGTAGTGTTGACCTGATTCTGAAATCAAAACTGCTTCGATACCAACTCCTTTGAAGTTTGCAGCTCCGTCGAAGAACATTCTCCAACACGGGTATTCTTCTGAGATAATCTTCTCCAACAAATAATACCTCATCATCCGGAAAATAAGTCCGAAGAGGCATATATTCTTCATCTACGGGGTTTTCAGCAAGATGGTCGGCTAGTGCTTGTCCTTTGATAGCCTTTTGAGTAACATATATGATATCGAACTCACTTAGCAAGATTTGCCATTTCGCTAGCTTCCCAGTGGGCATGGGCTTCTGAAAAATATATTTGAGCGGGTCCATCCTTGAGATGAGTAAGTGGTATATGCAGACAGATAATGTCTAAACTTTTGTGCAATCCATGTCAAGGCACAACAAATGCGTTCCAGCAAAGTATACCGAACTTCATAAGGTGTGAACTTCTTGCTCAAGTAGTATATATCTTGCTCTTTCTTTCCTGTTTTAATTATGTTGTCCCATCATGCATCCAAATGCATTTTCTAACACAGACAAATATAACAGCAATGGCCTTCCGGGTTCTGGAGGCACCAAAACAGGTGGGTTAGACAAGTATTCTTTGATTCTATCAAAAGCCTTTTGGTAATCCGTTGTCCACTTGGTAGCAGCGTCTTTCTTCAGTAACTTGAATATCGGCTCACATATCATTGTTGATTGCACTATGAACCTGCTGATGTAGTTGAGAAAACCAAGGAAACTCATCACGTCCTTTCGACTCTTTGGGGAAGGCAAGTCTTGAATAACTTTTACCTTCGAGGGGTCCAATTCAATACCCCTTCTACTCACGATGAAACCTAACAGCTTCCCAGCAGGGACACCAAATGCACATTTTGCAGGATTTAATTTCAGGTTATACCGCCTTAGCCGGTCAAAGAACTTCTTCAAATCTGTCAAGTGATCTGAAGCCCTTCGCGACTTGATAATAACATCATCCATGTAGACCTCTATTTTTTTATGGATCATATCATGAAAAATGGTAGTCATGGCCCTCATATAGGTGGCACCTGCATTCTTGAGTCCGAACGGCATTACCCGGTAACAGTATACTCCCCAAGGTGTAGTGAATGTTGTCTTTTCTGCGTCTTCTTCATCCATCAAGATTTGGTGGTAACCAGCAAATCAATCAACAAATGATTGCAATTCATGCTTCGCACAGTTATCAATGAGTATGTGAATATTTGGGAGAGGGAAATCATCCTTCGGGCTGGCCTTGTTGAGATCCCGATAATCCACGCACACCCATATCTTTCCATCTTTCTTTGGCACAGGTACAATGTTGGCCAACCAAGTGGGGTATCTTGTGACTCGAATGACCTTTGCATCGAATTGCTTGGACGCCTCTTCCTTGACCTTTAAACTCAAATCGGGCTTGATTTTCCTTGGTTTTTGTTTCACCGGAGGGCAGGATGGATCAATAGGAAATCTATGCTAAACAATGTTCGTGCTCAGACCTGCCATATCGTCATAAGACCAAGCAAATACGTCGATATATTGCCTCAAAAGATCCGTCAGTTCTTTCCTTTGTGGGGTGCTCAGATGGACGATGATTCTCGTTTCCTTCACATATTTTGCATCTCCCAAATTTACTGCCTCAGTTTCATCTAAATTTGGCTTTGGCTTACTCTCAAAAAGCTCCAATTCCTCTGTCAATTATTCTGGCTACGAGTCTTCCTCATACTCTTCGAAGTCCTGTTCATTGTTTGGATTTTGTTTGTTTGTTTCATTACATGTCACATTCACATTATCGACAGATTTATTAATTTGCATGCTGAAAGAGAAAAGAAAATTAGTAAACAAAATAAATTTTGAAATAGCAAAAGAAACGTGGATTTGTCATTTAAGCTTTCAAAAGAGGGAGGCAAAACACATTAAGATGCATAGATGCAATTCAAGCCTCAATAAGAATCGCATTGTTTCATAAAGTTCTAAGGCAATTTCTACCAAGCTTCCCGGAGAAACGGGGTCGGGGGTACATGTCCAATTTTTTAAAACATCTCCATGTTCTGCATCCCAAATGGTTGGGTCTTCAGCAAAATCATCAAGAATTACATTGCATTCCACTTCTTTTCCCGCAATGAAAAGACTTTTGAGTTCTTCCACGAGGTTGTCTGCATCATCTTCCTTTGACTCCTAAGCAGCATATGCTTTGACAAATGACTGATTCAAAGGCAGAACAGGCTGTGGCAGGGGAGTGTCTCTTTTCCTTCGGAGATTGATTGACAAGACTTTTTCAGGAGTGGGTTCGTATCCGAGACCAAAAGTATCATTTTTACTGAGCAAGTGAACCGGTTCTACTATACCTTCTAAGTTTAATCCGAGGCCTTGACCGGGCTTAAAGCCATTCTTCAACATTTCCTGGGCCACCATCGTGAGAACCCGGGGTAATTTCAGTTTTTCAGCTTTGGAGGCACATGTAATTTCTCTGATATGGAAAACAGACCCATCCAATATATCTACGCTTTCAACAGCTAGGATTTGGCCTTCGAGACATATTGAATTGCTCCCTTCTCCATGTATCACGACCTCGTGATGATCCCAGACAAACTTCAGGCTCTGGTGTAGGGTAGAAGGAAATGCACCAGCCATATGGATCCAAGGTCTTCCCATTAGCTGGTTATAGCCGGTAGATATGTCTAACACTTGGAACTCCACGACGAATTCTATGGGTCCTACTTGCAATGTCTAATCCATTTCTCCCATAACGCTCATTTGGGCTCCATCAAAACCTTTAACCCTCACATGACTTTTGCGAATCTTTCCAATGCTAATTCCCAGGGCTCGGAGAGTTGCCACAGGACAAATGTTGACAGGTGAGCCTCCATCAATCAACACCTTGGAAATGAACTTGTTCATACACTTTATCGTTATGTTCAACGCTTTGTTGTGGCCCAAACCCTCTGGTGGCAATTATTTGTCATGAAAAGAGACTTTATGGGCCTCTAAAATCTGTCCGACCAAGGCGGAGAGTTTCTCGCCAGTGGTCTCTCTCGGAACATAAGCTTCTTTGAGTACTTCCAATAAGGCACGTCCGTGGGTCCGTAGATGTAAAGAGAAGAACTACAAGAAAGCAAAAGCCTAGTACTGAATTGCATTCATCAGTTGGATGAGAGTGAGAATAGAAAGGAAGTCGGATTCATCAACAATAATAGCAAAGAAATTTGAGCCTGTGTTTTCTTCAATTGTTCTACAACGGAATATTCCTTGGTTGGCATTTTCCTCCAGAACTCTTCCACTTCGGTCTCTGTTATGGCTTTTTTTGGATTGTCTTCCTTTCCTGGCGCTCCTCGCGCTACTTCTGCAGGGGAATAACACCGCCCGGATCTTGTCATACCAGCGACGACAACTTCTACAATTTGTTTCTCTTTTCCCCCGCTCCTTTCCTCAGTCGAATAACTCCAAGGAACAGTTTTGGTATCAAAAGACAGCGTCACTATCCGCGATTTCGGAGGAAGTACTTCCACTTCAAATGGCGCCCTCACTTGAACTGTAATTATAGGGGTGAAAAAGGCTGATGATTCAACTTTTTCCTCTCTTCGGACCGGCACAATGGTCCCTTCCAAACTGTGTTCTTCATCAACCGTAATCATGTTTACATTGGCATTGTCATGATTTGGCAAAAGGTTATTGTTTACATTAGGGGAAGGTCATTTCAGTTGGATGATGCCTTCTTTGATCAACACCTCGATCTTGTCTTTGAGGGCAAAGCAAACCCCAGTGTCATGTCCAGTGATTCCAGAGTGGTATGCACAATGCTTAGTTTCGTCGTACCATCTGGGAATAGGATTGGGGATATGTCCTGGGATGGGTTGGAGTATTCCCGCGATCCTCAATCTTTCGTACAACTGGGCTAGAGGTTCAGCTAAAGGTGTATATGTTTTGACTGGCCTTCTTTCATAATTCGCACGGGGTCTAGGAGCATTTGGTGGATTGGCTCGTAGCTGAGGTGGATATGTGGGTTGATACTGTGGGGAATTTGGATAGGTAGGTGCTCATGGTGGGATATATATTGGCTGGGTATGATAGACAGGGTAGGGAGTAGGTGAGTGTTGATAATAAGGCTGAGGGCTTTGTGTGCTTTGACTATAGTAGGAGGGCTGAGGATTTTGGGTGTTTTGATTGTAGTTGGGAGGCTGGGATGATGGGCTTTGGTAGGTTGCCATTTGGTTTGAGCTATGTTCCTGGACCATCATGACAGGAGACGATCCATCCCTCATCTTCTTAATTGCTCCCCCAAATGAGTCTGACTGAATTGCCTTACTCGTTGCCTGCAATGCTGCTAAGTTTGTGATTCTTCCTGTTTTGATACCCTATTCTATGAAATCTCTCATCTTTACCACTTCAGAGAAACTCCGTCCTATAACGCTTATCATTCTTTCATAGTATGTTGCATCTTTCATAGATTGCACAAAAAGAGTGGTCATCTCACTTTCCGCCATCGGGGGTTGAACATTTGCTGCTTCCGCCCTCCACCTCATGGCATATTCTCTGAAGGTCCCTGTAGATTTTTTCTCCAATTTCATTAAATAAAATCTATCCATGACTGTGTCGGTGTTAAACCTGAACCTATCCACAAAATCGTGTGCCATTGTGCCCCAGTTATGCCATTTTCGCGGGTCCTGACTTGTGTACCAGTCGAGCACTTCTCCTGTCAAACTCCTTATGAACAACTTCATTATGATGGCCTGGTCTTTACCCACCCCAACCAGCTTGTCACAGTACGATCTTAAATGAGCGCGAGGATTTCCCTTTCCATCAAATAAGTCAAATTTTGGCACCTTATATCCGACAGGTAACTGAACGTCGGGATGTATACAGAGATCTTCGTACTCGAGTCCTTCATTCCCCTTGCTGGTTTGGATGTTTTTGAATGCTTCTTTTAGGCTATGAATTTCTCTCGCCACACTTTCATCGGTTCTGATCCTTGCTTGCTTTTCCATCTCTTCATATTGGTCTATCTCCTGAGGAGGTATGTTTGGTATGGTGGAAGTAGAAGGTTGGGCTTCTGTTGCATATACTGGTGGCACATACTGCCTGTTAGCGATGTGTGCCATTGGTATTTGTTGGGTTGCCTGGTAATTTTGTGTGGGAGGGACATTTTGGATGAGTGGGGTGGTTTGGGTAGGTGGAGCTTAAGGCGCATATGGAGTTGTGAAGGATAGTGGGTCATTTTGTAGTGGGCTTTGTAGTGGACTGGCTTGTGGGTTGATATGATGCAGATTAGTGCATTGCGGGCTGACGTGTTGAGGATTGGTTTTGCTTAGTAAGGGATTTCGGGGAAGGTTCTGGGGAAATGGCGGTTCAGGAGATGGAAAGGTTTGTGGTGCAGTTGCGCTCGTCCCTTGTTCAGGGAGTGGAGTATTGAGGCTGATGGAAAGATTGGTAAGATTTCGAAGCCGCTCGATCTCAGTTTGCATGGTTGCCATTTGTTGCAACAGTTGGGCGAGGTATTCATCCTGGATGGTAGTGTTTCTCCTTTTCGATGTCTCTGGTTTACCTCCCGGAAGAGTGACAAGTCTCAGGCCAGTTTGTTCGGATGCTCCTGAATCAGTCATTTTATTGGATGATTGTGCCTTTGATCTCGTGAAGTAGGGGTGTTCCGCCAGTTTCAGTCAACACGAATCAACTTTTGGGGAAATAAATCAGGCAAAAATAAACCTTCTTAAAAAATGAAGCAAACTAAGTTAGTACAAGACGAGTAATTATTGCTTTAAATAACATGTACATAGTGGGAAGCAATAAACAGGTAGCAAGCAGATTGTACAGACATTAAATGCGCGTCCTAATATGCATGGGGCCTCTCTTATGCCAGAGGTGGGCCTAAACGCCAAATATGCGAGATAATGATAAATTGATCCAAGCCAGTAATTGTGATGCCTTCTATTGGAAATAAAGGTTGAATTTTACTGTAATAATAATGCATACAATAATAAAGCTGATAACATAAGATATTCTTATGACCAAGTTTAAATCTTGCTCTTGATCACAGAGATGAAGATGAAACCCCAACACCGCTAGGTCCAACTCCTGCGTCTTCTAGGTACTACATTATGTTTTGCATTTGATGCCACATTTCAGGGGTAACGACTGTGTCTCTGAGCCAAAAACATCTTACCCAAATTATTGTACCAATATCTTCAAAACCTTGTTCGCCTTCAGGACTATGGTGACGTATTACCGCGATCTTCTCGTAGCCACGCGTGATATTCGGGAGTACCTCCTGCCTGACTATCTCCAATATCTATTTTGTCAATGTCGTTCCATTCATCAAGAATCTGCCTAGCTCTGGGGATAATGAAAATCGGCCCGAATTGAACTTCAGAAACTCTCATATTTGCTTGAAGGGAGATTATTTGCTTTTGTCCAAACTGTCGGAGTACGCGGAGTGGAGCGTATGGTTGAAGCCCTTTCAACCTGATAAGCTCAATATAATAAAGCCTTTTGCATCTTATATAGGCTTTCTTGGTGTTCGAGAGCTGCGAGTATTTCCATTGGATCTGATCACCAGTGCGGGATGCCAAAAACTCATACCAATCATTGATGCCGACTGGCGACACAAACCGTTTTGTCCTGTCGTAAAAGCTGACAATTTTGTTTGACTCGCTGAAGCATATGTCTACCATATTCGGGTGCTGATAAAAGTGTTCCATCGCCAATATCTACAGAATAAGGTTGCAGCCTTCGAAGAAACTTGTTTCACCTCTTTTACATTTCCCTAGGGCCCGAAATATCTCCGCTAAAATCATAGGGGCCAAAGTGAGTTGTGAGTCATCTACTCCTTCGAAAAGTGCTCGTTCTACGGAACATATGCGAGTACTGATCTTTCTATGCTCAAGTGGGAATATCAAAGTCCCTAGTAAAGCGACAGTAAATGCAATAGGACGTTTGGTCTGCCAATGGTCGGGAGTGCAAGAGAATTCATTTTTGAATAGCTTATAACCATCTCGACAACCGTATCTCTCATAAAGATAATCCAAAGAGACCCAGTTATTTTCAAAGCACCGGAGTTCCTTAGTGTTCTTCAGCCCCAAGTAGCGGAGAAATTTTTTTTCGGATTGAGCGTGCGGGATAATTTGTCCTCTACCTTGGTAGATTAAGTTGGTGAAATAGTTGATTTCTTCCAAAGTATGAGTCATCTCAAAATCTCTGAATTTAAAGACAATCCGATCTGGATCCCAAAAATAAATTAGTGCTCTAACTAAATGTTGATCGGGGAAGATGTCGAACAATGAAATGAGGCAACCCAATCTCCTCCTAATTGCCATCTGGCTGCCAAGGTCAAAGTTTGTCCACCATATTTTCAGTTTACTCGAAATCTCACTCACCATCCTGACTTGTGGCACAGACTCCATCTATAACACAAATATACAAAAATGAATATGTATTTTCCAATTTTGGCATGATGTTTAGGCTTGGATCCGTCAATCATTATCTTGCTACACATAATATGTTGAATGGTCATTGGGTCGTGAGACCCGTAGACAACTTTGGCAGATTTCTTAATTGTGGAGTCGATGCCAAGGATCGACCCACCTAAGGTGTATGCATGCATGACTTAAATAAAGGGTGGTATAGATCTATCCTAAATTTTCTAAGATTTGGCTGACTAGACTCAAGGTTTCCGAGCGGACTACTCGAGTGAGAAGGCTATACGCGGCCACCGGATGGTCCGAACACTCCGCGCATACGCCAACTCTCCTAAAATTTGGTAAATTGAAAGAAATTTTGCGGGTGCGCAAAACACACCTCGCGTGTAATGTGTGATAGTGTCAA
Organism: Anisodus acutangulus; assembly: GCA_029783415.1. Lineage (NCBI taxonomy): Eukaryota > Viridiplantae > Streptophyta > Magnoliopsida > Solanales > Solanaceae > Anisodus > Anisodus acutangulus. The sequence continues at coordinate 143,173 of CM056501.1, forward strand.
TTTTTCAGAGTGGAAGAAATATGAACGAAATGCCAATTTAAGGAAAGCAGTAAGAGAATATATCAATTAAAGCAGTTATGCAACATTTCACAAATGAAACATATCAAAGCATTAAATCAAATAATTAGCAAAAAGTAAAGAGAAATAATAATTAACCTGGGTTTGTTATGGTCAAAAACCTGAAAGTTCCCTAGCGGAGTCGCCATACTATCGCGCCCCGTTTTAACCATGCGGTCAAAGCGGAGTGCAACGTATTGGTGATTCCTGGAGTGGATTAAGGAGTCGCCACCTAATTTTTTAAGGTGAATTAGGACACCTAAATATTAAATAAATGCTACAATATAACTCCAAATTTAAGGTCTGCGAAACTAATGAGATTCTAAGGGTTCTTTATTATCCTAAAGGGAAGTGGTTAGGCATCCTTTAAGATCCGCTAACTTGCGGTTATCCGGTCAAACTCAGGTTAATTATTGCTAAGAAAAAATGCATGTTTAAAAGTATATAAAGTTAAAAGATATTTGCAAATATTTAGTAAATGATGCATTTTGTACAAGTATGCATTTGTATGATATTAAAGAAAAATACCTGTAAAGTTGAAAAATATGCATTTGTAACAATTAATAGTAAGGAGAAAAATGAATTATTTATAATGCCAAATAAGTAATTTTTTTGGAAATCATTGAGTTGCAAATTGAAAAAAAAAAGATAAAATTATTTGTATGATAAAAAAAAGTGAATAGAATATGATCAAAGTTGTTTTTTTTTTTTTTGAAAATTTCTAATATGCATGACGAGCCTAAAAATAAATAAACTAGCGGAGGATTTCTAAGTTTAAACTACCCTATTAATCAACCATTCATGGCCTAATTTGGTCTAAGTATCCTAACAACCATACAAACATTAAATAATTATTACAACCCAAAAAATAGAAACAACGGGATTAAAGAATAATAATAAAAAGGGGAACTAAGGCTGATGACGATGTCGTCTCGCCCTATTTATTTTGAAATTCCGAGGTTGGAGTGTTGGGATTAAATGATAGATTGAATGGGAAATGGAGGGAGTTCCCTCTTGCTCTATAAAATAATCATTTGTCCCACATCGGTAGTGGAAAGAAAAGTGGGAGTTGTCCCACATCGGTAGTGGAAAGAAAAGTGGGAGTTATCCCACATCGGTAGTGGAAAGAAAAGTGGGAGTTGTCCCACATCGGTAGTGGAAAGAAAAGTTCTTCTACTTATAAGTAGAATTACTCCTTCTTGTCAGTAAAAGGGTTAAGGGGGCAAGGACCCCTCGCGCCGTCGTCGCCGTCGCTCGGCTCGGCTTCGGCTTCGGCTTCGGGTTCGGCTTCGGCTTCGGATTCGGATTCGGATTCGGATTCGGATTTGGATTCGGATTCGGATTCGGATTCGGATTCGGATTTGGATTTGGTCAAATGATCTGATTGATTGATAATCTTTTTGGACCAAATTTTCTTTAATTTTTAATTATTTAATTAATTATTATTTAATTAAATTAATTAACTTATCCAATCCTACCCGTTAGTGACCCTGACCTGTGTGGTTTTCTACTCCGTGTGAAATTTCATATTCTGACTTGAAGACATACAAACTTCGTTGGAATATTAAAGTTCATACTTGTACAACGATTTGAAGAACATAAAAACTTCATCGTTGTTGTATTCTGGTTTGGAGATTAAAACTTGTGCAGTTTTCTACTCCATATGAATATTAGTATTCTGACTCGAAGATATAAAAACTTCGTTGGAATACTAAAGTTTCATAATTATACTGCAATTTGAAGAAATAAAATCTTCATCGTTTAAGTATGTGATTGAATTGCTATTCTGGTTTTATTAACTAAAACAGTTTGGCGATTTGACAGTGACAAATGAATAATGGCAATTGAGACTGGAACTACCTCTGCAATTACTGCACCAGCGGTTACTCCTACGACCCGTACCGCTATGCCACCGGCTGAGAAACCTGCGAAGTTCACCGGTGCCAACTTTAAAGGATGGCAGCAAAGAATGTTCTTTTGGCTTACCACCCTTGGTATGCAAAAGTTCACCAATGAGGACCCTCCCATGCGTGCCGTCGACATGCCTGACAACCAAAAGTTCATGGTTACTGAGGCTTGGAAACAGGCAGACTTTTTGTGCAAAGGCTACATTTTGAGTGCCTTAGAAGATGACTTGTACAACGTCTACAGTGCAGTAGAGACTTCCAAAGAACTATAGAGTGCACTTGAAAAGAAGTACAAAATTGAAGATGCTTGCTTGAAGAAGTTTGTGGTTGCCAAATTCCTAGACTACAAAATGGTGGATGGAAAAACCGTTGGAACCCAAGTTCAAGAGCTTCAACTTATCTTCCATGACCTTATTGCTGAAGGTATGGTAGTAAATGAAGCGTTCCAAGTGGCTGCAATGATTGACAAGTTGCCGCCCTCATGGAAAGATTTCAAGAATTATCTTAAGCACAAAAGAAAGGAAATGCAGTTGGAAGATCTTGTGATTCGTCTCAAGATCGAGGAAGATAACAAAATCGCTGAGAAGAGGTACCAAGACTTCACCAATTGAAGGGGCAAACATCGTTGAAGATGCTGCTCTGAAAAAGAACAAGAAAAGGAAGAGGCCTTCTGGAAAGGAGAAGGATTCCAACAAGAAAAAGTTCAAGGGCAACTGCTTTAATTGTGGGAAAGCTGGCCACAAAGCCCCAGATTGTCGTCTCCCGAAAAAGAACAAGGGAAAAGGACAAGCCAATATGGTGGAAAAGAATGATGATATGGATGATCTGTGTGCAATGCTATCGGAGTGCAATTTGGTTGGAAACCCAAAGGAGTGGTGGCTTGATTCTGGTGCCACTCGACATGTTTGCGCTACAAAAGAAGCATTTGCAACCTATGCTCCCGCTGGACCCGAAGAGGTACTGTTTATGGGAAATACTGCAACAGCCAAGGTTGAAGGATATGGGAAGATACTTCTGAAGATGACTTCCGGCAAGGTCCTGACTCTCAACAATGTTATGCACGTCCAACAATTCGGAAGAATTTAGTTTCAAACGACTACTCGTCAAAAACGCGTTTAACTATGTGTTGGTTAGTGAGAAAATTGTAATAAATAAGAATGATTTGTTCATAGGAAAGGGCTACCTCACCGAGGGCCTTTTCAAACTCAATGTAATGGTTGTTGACAAGATAATAAGAATTCAGCTTCGCCTTACTTATTGAGTCAAATAATTTATGGCATGTTCGTTTAGGACATGTCAACTACAAAACCTTAAAAATTGATTAATTTAGAAGTATTGCCTAAATTCAGTGTAATAAATCTAAATGTGAAATCTGTGTCGAATCTAAGTTTGTTAAACATCCATATAAGTCTATTGATAGGAATTCAAATCCTTTAGACTTAATTCACACAGATATATGTGATATGAAGTCAATACTATCTCGCGGTGGGAAAAAGTATTTTATAACTTTTATTGACGATTGCACTCGATATTGTTATGTGTATTTGCTTAATAGTAAGGATGAAGCAATTGATGCATTTAAGCAATACAAAAAGAAAGTGGAAAATCAATTGAATAAAAGATAAAAATGATTAGAAGTGATAGGGGAGGAGAGTACGAATCTCCTTTTGCAGAGATATGTTTAGAATATGGAATTATTCATCAAACTACTGCCCCTTACACACCACAATCAAATGGAATTGCGGAAAGGAAAAACCGAACATTAAAGAAAATGATGAATGCCTTACTAATAAGTTCTGGTTTACCGCAAAGCTTGTGGGGGGAAGCTATCCTTACAGCTAACCGAATACTCAACAGGGTGCCCCACAGCAAAACACAATCTATTCCATATGAACTATGGAAAGGAAGAAAACTCAACTTGAAATATTTCAAAGTGTGGGGGTGTTTAGCAAAGGTCCAAGTTCCTTTGCCCAAAAGGGTAAAAATCGGACCAAAAATTGTAGATTGTGTTTTTATTGGTTATGCTACAAACAACAAAGCTTGTCGGTTTTTGGTTCACAAATCGGACAATCCCGAAATTCATGTAAATACGGTAATTGAATCAGATAATGCTGAATTCTTTGAAAATATTTATCCGTATAAAACTGAACGTGAGTCGTCAAGTGAAAGATCTAAACGACCGCGGGAAGAACCAAAGGAAAATACACCAAGTAAAGCGGATGCAAGGCGTAGCAAACGTCAAAGGACATCTACTTCCTTTGGACCAAATTTTGTGACATTTTTGCTTGAAAATGAGCCTCAAACATTTAAAGCAGCGATGTCTTCTTCTGATTCAGCATTTTGGAAAGAGGCAGTCAATAGTGAGATTGAATCAATTTTGAACAACCATACATGGGAATTGGTTGATCTTCCTCCTGGAAATAAACCTTTAGGATCAAAATGGATTTTTAAAAGGAAAATGAAAGTTGATGGCACTATTGACAAATATAAGGCAAGACTTGTGGTCAAAGGTTATAGACAAAAAGAAGGCCTTGATTACTTTGACACATACTCGCCGGTAACAAGAATAACATCTATTCGGGTGTTAGTAGCATCAAGTCAGATATGGTCTTGAAATCCATCAAATGGATGTCAAGACAAATTTTCTTAACTGGAGAATTGGAGGAAGAAATTTACATGGAACAACCTGAGGGCTTTGTGGTTCCTGGTAAAGAAAGGAAAGTGTGCAAACTTGTTAAGTCACTTTATGGACTTAAACAAGCACCCAAACAATGGCATGCGAATTTTGACCAAACAATGTTGGCAAATGGATTTAAGATTAATGAGTGTGACAAATGTGTTTACATTAAAAATACTCCAAATCATGAAGTCATTGTTTGTTTATATGTTGATGACATGTTGATAATGAGTAGAGATATTACCAATATAAATGCTACGACGTATCTTTGGCTAGCAAATTTGATATGAAAGACTTAGGAGTTGTCGATTTGATCTTAGGCATCAGAATTCATAAAACTCCACAAGGTCTAGCATTATCGCAGTCTCATTATATTGAAAGAGTACTTGACAAGTTTAAGTATTTAAATTTCAATATTGTAAAAACTCCAATTGATGTAAGTTTTGCACTTCAAAAGAATAAAGGTGAAAGTGACTCACAATTGGACTATGCACGAGTTTTGGGAAGTTTGATGTATATTATGAATTGTACACGACCAGATATAGCATGTGCTATAAGCAAGCTGAGTCGATTCACGAGTAATCCCAATCAAACTCATTGGATGGCAATGAAACGAGTCTTGGGGTATTTAAAACACACCCAAGACTATGTTTTGCATTATAACAAATATCCCGCCGTGATCGAATGATATAGTGATGCAAATTGGATCACCGGATCATTTGAAGTTAAATCCATGAGTGGTTATGTTTTCACAATTGGGGGTGGATCAGTGTCTTGGAAATCATCAAAACATACATGCATTGCCCGCTCTACAATGGAATCTGAATTTATAGCTTTAGACAAGGCCGGTGAAGAAGCTGAATGGCTCTGGCATTTCTTAGAAGATATTCCATTCTGGCCCAAACCTTTGGCTCCTATATGTATACATTGTGACAGTCAAGCAGCAATAGGTAGGGCAGGGAGCGTAATGTATAACGGAAAATCTCATCACATACGACGAAGACACAATACCGTTAGACAACTCCTCTCTAGTGGCGTTATCACGATTGACTATGTAAAGTCAAGAGATAACGTGGCGGATCCGCTTACAAAAGGCTTATCTAGAGAGGGAGTTAGTAGATCATTAATGGGAATGGGGTTAAGGCCGAGGACAAGTCATCATGGCGGTAACTATACCTAGCAGACTGGAGATCCCAAGAGCTAGGTTCGAGGAGATCAAACAAAGTTGTGACTGACGGGTCAACATTGTCAAATAACTCAACCCATTTTCGGATGAAGACAATGTTCAGAAATAAGGATAAAACCTTATGTCTTGTTAATGAGTTAATAAAGCATTAAGGTTCTTTAATGATCATCTAAATCTGGCAGTGTATGACCAGATAATGTGGATATAGGACCACATGTTTAGAAATCACCTATGTGAGTGTTAAGTGTAAGCCGCTTTAAAGGGGAATGACAGTAAAGGCCCATTCTCTACACACTCATGAAACCAGGAGGTGTTCATGGCTGAAACGAACACAACCGTGAGAACCATAAACGGTTGAGGGTTGATTGTGTGACTTATGTTGTCTAGGTATACAACAAAGTTCGACGGTTCAAAGATATCAAATCTACCGATTGATCGAGTATATCCGATATAAGTTCACTACGGAAAGTTCAAAGGGAAACCTACTTATCCAGATGCAGTCAATTCTCGCTTGTATATCACACTTGTCAGCGCATTCTTTATCTTATAGCCATTCCCCATTCATGTGGGGGATTGTTGGGATTAAATGATAGATTGAATGGGAAATGGAGGGAGTTCCCTCTTGCTCTATAAAATAATCATTTGTCCCACATCGGTAGTGGAAAGAAAAGTGGGAGTTGTCCCACATCGATAGTGGAAAGAAAAGTGGGAGTTGTCCCACATCGGTAGTGGAAAGAAAAGTGGGAGTTGTCCCACATCGATAGTGAAAAGAAAAGTGGGAGTTGTCCCACATCGGTAGTGGAAAGAAACGTTCTTCTACTTATAAGTAGAATTACTCCTTCTTGTCAGTAAAAGGGTTGAGGGGGCAAGGACCCCTCGCGCCGTCGTCGTCGCTCGCTCGGCTCGGCTTCGGCTTCGGATTCGGATTCGGATTCGGATTCGGATTCGGATTTGGATTTGGATTTGGATTTGGATTTGGATTTGGATTTGGATTTGGTCAAATGATCTGATTGATTGATAATCTTTTTGGACCAAATTTTCTTTAATTTTTAATTATTTAATTAAATTAATTCACTTATCCAATCCTACCCGTTAGTGACCCTGACCCGCGACCCGTCCGGATCCGCTTCTGACCCGCGACCCGGTTTCTTTCCCACATTTAAATTTTCCACCAGTTTTAGTGACTGTTCAGAAGGGTTGCAAACCTTCAGAAACAGTACTTCCATGGCTATAAATTCATTTGATTCTTCAGAATTTTAATTATTAATTTTCTGAACTACAAAATCTTCTTCTTCTTCTGCACGAATCAATTCTGTGTGATATACTACTGTTGAGTGGTTCGCCGCTACCAGAGTTTGGAGTACTACTATTCTGGTAAGATAATCGTTCTATCCTGGGAGGGGATATTCCATCAACCTCGAGTACTGTGAGGGGAATAATTTCCTTAAGGACACACTTTGAACTAAGTGGGCTCGATTATATTCTGAAAAAATTATTCTTATTTTTTTCAACACTAATTTTGTTTATTTTCAGTATTTATTATTTACTAGTTTTTTTTGGAATACAGATTAATAACATGGAGAATGCAAGGAATATGGATGCGAGTCTTCGTTTGACAAAAGTCATGATGAGTCTCGTGACGAGACTCGTCGTTGCTTCCGATGCATTTCATATTAACAAAAGAAAAGAAAAAGATTAGTAAACGAACCCGAAAATATATACATAAGAAAGAAAATGTAAATAATTCATGAGAGTAATATGTTGTTGGGCCTTAGGATGCAAACAGTGGCAGACAAAGGTATAAAACAAAACCACGACATAATTTCAGATTTAAAGGTAGACAAACCGGCCCACTATGTGATAAACTTAATTAACAAGCATTCATAATTGTACATATGCAAAACCCATACTTAGCATACTTAGATACGTAGAGGGGAATTCGACAGCAAGGACACCCGTCTATACCATTTCTAACATAATATATGCTTAACCACTTGTATAATAGATATGCTTTCATAAACAGATCTATAAACCGAGATACAATCATATACTCACAAGTAGATAGTTTGGACATATATACACATCTTGACAATAAGCAAAAGACTTTCTCATTCTCAGACAATCAACACAAATAAAGAAAAAAAATCATAAATGGTATAACATTTCAAAATCATACTGGACATCAGCAATATGACTAAATCATGGAGGAAAATTCTTAGACATGATAACTCAACTACTTCCTAATAGTACCATGTTACATGAGCTACTTGGTATTTTAAAGAAAAAAAACTAAAATCAGATAGGACATACCTCACATTTGGTAGTGTCAGGGGTTGGTGGTGGCAGTGGGTGAGGTGACCTGCGAGGCAGGGCATGGGGTCAGGGGTGGCGTACGGCTGATTTGAGAGAGGGTGAGAGAGTTTAGGGTTTTGGGTGATTAAGTTGTAGGGTTTTGTTTTAGGGGTTAAAAGTGGGTGTTGGAGATGAATGGGCTAATTGGGGGAATTGGGCCTCGGGTAGGGATTGGCCGGTTGGGCCTTGGGCAAAATGGGTTTTGGGTGAAATTAGTTTGGGTAGAAATTGTTTTGGGTTGGGAAAGGAATGGGTTATGGGTTTAAAAATATAAAAGGGGTTTAATATTAAAAATGCTTTGAAGAAAGATGCAAATTATTTTTTAAAATAGGATATAACGATGTGATAATAATAAAACATAATATTTGCGAAGTGCTTAATGCTTGATAAAAAATAGAAATGCAATGCCATTTTTGCGGAAAATAGAATAACATAGAATTTTCGAATAAACTTATGATTATGATAAAAATGCAAATGACAGTAAAAAAATGCGAATAATAATAATAATAATGAGAATAATAATAATAATAATATATATATATATATATATATATATATATATATATATATATATATATATATATATATATATATACGCATGTATGTATATAGATTGAAATTGTTTTGAGGTGTTAAAAATATTTAAAATTGCAAATAAATTGGAAAAAAATGGGACAAAATTGGGTGTCAACACTTGTATGTATATTGTGTGCATTTCTGTTTATTTTCTTCTCCCCTATAGAATTGAGCCAAAGGCCTCAATTTATAGGTGTGCAAGATGGCCTTTCAAATGCCCCATAATGGCATTCAATTGCCATGTAATGGATGATATTTAACCCTCAAGTAATGCAGCAACATAATGGTCCAAGTAATGGCCATTATTGGGAGGATTCAATGCCATTGAAATCACATCAACAACCGAATATTTGGGATTTCGTCGAGCAAACACTGCCTTGGAAGCGTCGCAGCGCTGCAGAATTTAGCGTCGTCGCTCCTGTGGCCAAACATGGAATTAGCGTCGCGGCGCTCTGGCACCGCGGCCCAGTCCGGGAGGCGCCACGACCCTTCTCGGCTCCGCGGCCGTTTCCGACCCGTTCCATCTTACACCTCACACAATCTTTCCTTCGTTTACCAACGTGGAACACTTGTTATTTAACCAATAATCATCCATCATTCTATGTCTCAAACATTTCACTTACGTACCAATATCTCTTTCATTAACAAAATTTATGATACTTGGCACTAAGATTGTACGTGTGTGGAAATAACATTTTCGACGTGCGGGGCCTCAATTGTTCGAGTCATAAATAATGTGATAAACTCAATTCCACATTAGTAAATTTCCAACAATCCCCTCTTGAAAGAGATTTTGGCGCACACACAAGGTGCCTACTTTCAGCAATCTTTCAGCGAAAAGATATTGCATCAGGAGAGGTAGCTTCCGCTTTGAACCTTCCCTAGTTGAATACCATCGGACTTGCTTACTGCGCGGTGAACGTGATGTCATGAACTGTCAGTGTTTAATGTAAGCCAAGACAACGGTACCAACACAATACCTCCAATTTGTTCATTTCTTCTTATTGTTCTGTCCGTTATGGCCGTGGACACACTTGAATTCTTAATTGCGTTCATTTGAGGCGGCCTGTCCTCGCACTTAAATAGGTGATCTCCTACAAGGTATCATGTTATACCCCACTTCACAAGTGTTAGAAATTATTAAAAGTTTTTCCAACCTTAACCTCAACCGTTTGAGGATCGTTAAAGGTTTGGAAGCTTTAACATTTATCTACCATGCAGGTAGCACTTTAATGTCTATCGTGGGAATGACTTTGGATTTACGTTTCTTTACAGAAATCATCATCTGAAGTGCTCTTGCTTCCACCGAAGCGCTCAACTGAACCTTTTGCATCTTAGTTTTCCCATTGAACCAAATTCTTGGGATCTCCAGTCAGTATGGTTGGGTTACCACCGCAAAGGTTCGTATTGTTTGGGTTTTATGTCCATTCCCCTAGACAGGTAGACCTTTTGATCTTCGGGTAGTCCCTTAGTTAAAGGGTCTGCTATATCCTTTGATTAGTAATCAAGGAAGTGACACCCGTGGTGATCAACTGTCATACGGTCCGACAGATGTGTCTATACGCCGGCATCCGTGCCCTTCCTGAAGCCGACCGGCTAGCCACAATGTATAACTGTTGAAGGCACGGATTTCTCCCAATAAGAGACGTCCTCTAAGGAGTCGTGAAGTTACTCAACTTATTTCATTCTTTGTTTAAAGCGATAAACTCTGATTCCATCATGAATCGGCCGATGCAAGTTTGCTTAAAGGATTTTCCAAGACACACCATACACATCTACTTGTAGCTTTAGTGTTCTTCATAACTGATGTCCAGTTTGCATCACTGTATTCTCCCAGAACCGCTGGACATCCAGAATACCATAATTCGTAGATAAGCGAATATTTCAGATATCGTCATATCTGACTTAACACCTTCTATCGATCATTTCCAGAATCACGAGTGAACCTTAGTTCAACTGATCTGCTTTGTAGGCTGATACCAGGTCGGTTGTAGTGTGTACAATACATTGAACTACATGTGACCTGCACATATCGCTCCTTGTATATGGGTGCACCATGATTCCAATCAGTTCTATGATTCATATCCATTGGTGGCTTCGACGAGACTATCAACTATCTCACAACTGAGTTTGGAGTTAGACCAGTCCGTTAGATGTCTTAGAAATTCCAAATCCTAAGATGTCATCTGTGATACCCATATATTTCATATCGAGACTTTTGTTTCAATATGACTTCCACTTTCAGATTGTTGGTTTTCCAACTGTTGGCTTTCTAACTTCAGAGTCAATGTTTCTGTTTTATCTGAAACTTTCAGGACCAAAATGTAAACATTTCAGGGACCAAAATGAAAGTTCAGGAAGAAGTCCAACAAACCAACTCTGATCCTCCCCTTCCAACTTTCCGGTTAGGAAGGCTATCTCAACATCCATGTCACGCAAGACTGTAATGGCACTGGATGTTAAGTTATTCACATGGGAGCACATGTACAAGTAGTCGAGGCCTAATACTCGTCAGTAAATCCATCTACTTTGTACTCAATTTTGAGTATCCACTTTCACAACCCAAAGGTTCTTTTTCCGGAGGAAGGTTAACCATTACACAAGTATGGTTCTATATAATGAAATCTATTTCTCTCTGTAGCTTCTTTCCAAAGAAGCGCTTCTGGAGATGACAATTCTTTGTTAATTGTCCATGGTTCATTCTCAACCATACAAGCTAGAAAGCCTGAAACAAGTCTTTGTCCCCTCTTTGCTCCATCTTGGTTCAGCATCTTGAATCCCTGAGTTCTGTAGATCTAGAATATTAAGTTCCGGATAGTCAGCAACTTCTGAGTCCTATAGATACGGAACGTCTAGTTCCGGACAGTCAGGCACTCGCGTGTTCTTGTTAACCTCGAGCAATTACTTCTTTTTCCTTCTCAAGGAAAGTTATCTTTAAAGAATTCAGCATTTCTTGACACCAGGAGGCGATAAGCACTACTGTTATTTGTAGATCCAGTGGATATGCAATTTACAGTCTTAGGTCCAACTTGACCTGTTTCAGTATTCCAACTTCTACCAAGCCACCCCACATCACAACATTTGTAGGTGGGATCCTTTCCATGTTTCACATGGAGGGTTATCATTATCCTTATGCGTAGTTCTGTTGAGAATCGCATTAGCAGTAAGGATCGTCTTGCCCCACATATTTTGGACGTACGGCTTTGCGCTTGGCTAACACTATTAGACTGAGGTGAGTAATGAGAAGTCGTTTGATGGACGATGCTTCACATTCTCCCCCTCTATCACTACTAATTCCTCAATCCGTAGGCTTAGTTAATTTTCAACTTCTGCTTTGTAGCGCTTATCCGCTCCAACATCTTCATCTTTGCTTTTCAACAAACAAATGATGCAATACGTTGTACCATCATCAATGAAGGTCATAAAGTACTTTTCTCCCCCCTCTATTTTGTATAAACTTTAAATCACCCATGTAGATGTGACTAAGTTCTAGAGGAGCGGTGCTTCTTTCGCTATTCCTTTTACGGGACTTGGAAATGTGATTTTGCCTTTTCGCCTACCTCACATTCTATTTGAGGGTTTATGTCGACAGAAGGCAACAATCTCAACTTCGTTAGCTTTTGAATGACTTTCTATTTAACGTGTCTTAATCTATGATGGCATAGATGCACGAATTACAAATATATCATTCATTTAGCTACAGACATAATGTATCATTCTTAGTTATTACAGACCTGTTGGACTAGTCTCAAACCAGCTTGACCAACAGCGTCCCTTAAACCAAGTTTGGGACATGTATCACCTCCTTTTAGAGTGATCCCATTCCCTTAAGTCCTATTAAGAACAACCTCTCTAACCCCTTCTACTTTAGAGGTGGCGTTGCTTCACATGAACAACCTCTTGCCTATGGTTAGGGCGTAACCGGATCATATGTGATCTGGATACTCTGGCCCACTCTAGTTGTTTTGGCAGACTTAGTGTCCAATTTATTTTCTGCCTTTATTTTAGCCTTCAGATCTTTTAAGATCTGAAAATTCTGGCCTACCTCACTAGGTGTCCATTACTTTTATGCCTTTCTTTTGGCCTTCAGATCATTTAAGACCTACAAATTCTGGCCCACTCTAGTCGCTCGTAGGCTTTGTACGACTAAGTGTCCAATATCATCCTATCAAATGAAGGATCTTCTGTCAGATATGTGACAGGTTCAACGTCGTAAGATAAGTCATTATCTTTTAGTCTTCTTCCCTTGTGATTAGTGCCTAGGGAAATCTCTAGCGCTTACTTAAGAGTAGTAACAGTTTTCGCATAGTCAGTTGATCTCTCTCCTTCGTATGTGCGAACATACTTTACACACTTTTAATAATTACACCCAAAAGAACGAATCTTTTAAGTATTGTTTACAATAGTCCAATCTTTAACGGGGAAGGAATGAGATTCAATATCTGGTTTTAGAGTGTAAGGAATCTAAGTTTTTAATGAAAACACTTTCATATTCCCCCTTGCTTTACACACTTTTATTCAGATATTAACTAAACACATTATAGATAAGAAAGGATAATTAACTTAGACCTTTTGGATTCTGGCCCACTTCAGTCAGACTGAGTGTCCATATCCTCCTTACCGTAATTTGGATCATTTGTCTAGTACAGATATAGGCCTTTTGCTACATGATAGAACATCATCTTCAGCCTTCTCCTCTTATCCAAGTTGACATCCTCAGCCTCTCGTGAGCGCTTGTTTCTACCACCCTCGAGAGCGGTGACACCATCTCGTCCTTGATCTTTAGCCATACTAGCATGACTATCAACAGTATCTTAAAGCTTAGCATCAGATCCAGAGATTCCACCTTTGACGGAAACAGATTTGTAACTGTCGTCAAAGAGAGAACCAAAATTAGGACCAGATTTGAAAGCACGGTTGTTGACAGAGACAATGTTTGAACTGTCAACAGAATGTTTTCAAGAAGAAAACCACAGCCATATTTGGTCACACACTTGTCGACCAACATCTTTCGAACACTAATACAATCTTGTCTTAAAATTGTTGGATATGTAAAGCACGTACGGGAATAGTAAATAACTATTACAGTGATCGAAAAGATAAACAACAAAGATTACAACAACAAGTTGTCAATCTCTTGATCTTCAATTGGAACTTCAAATATGAATCTTGTATTCTGAAATACAAGAACATGAACTGCTACACTTGTGGCTTGTAGATCCGCTGAGAATCCGAACGATTAGAGTCCTTTGAGATTCAAGTTCACACCTGAAACAATTAGCAACCAATTAGATAATCACAACACCACCGGCTGAGTCGAGAGATGGCTCTCTGTCTTTAAGACAAGATTGCACCCGTATATAGGCTTTACGGAAGTGTGGACAATAGTCTCCCAAGATGAAACAACAAACTATCAAGTGTGAAAAGCCTACACAAATTATCTCAGCGAAGAACACGAACAATGAAGATTGCTAAGAGAAGGATTTCTTATCAGGAAAACTGATCTCTTTGTGGTGTTGTATACTTGTATGTATATTGTGTGCATTTCTGTTTATTTTCTTCTCCCCTATAGA
>CM056501.1:162500-268202 GCA_029783415.1 Anisodus acutangulus
CTATCAACCTGGATTTGTTGAATTGTTATAAGCAGGTGCGTTTTTGCTTATTTATATGCTTTTCATTTATCTGATTGATTAGCCAATTTGGGGCAAATAATCTGTTCTTCATCATTTTAACTGTTTTCATTGGTTTTTGTTTTTTTAGACTCCATTGATGTTAGCAGCAATATACGGGAAGATCTCGTGTGCAAAAGCTAATTGAAGCAGTAGCTAATGTATGTTTTAAAAGTCTCTTCATTTCTCTTTGTGGTTGCTCCCGGTTCACCGGAGCTAGAAGCTCCTCCGGGGAAAAGACACAGGGAAGGGGGGGGGGGGGGGTGTTTTGCTAAAGAAAGAGAAACAATCTTCATCTTTTTTTTTCTTTTTCGTAAAATCTTTTTTTTTGTTTAAGTTAAAATCCACACGTCTCCGTTTTATTTGTTATTTTGGCATGTGAATTGTACGCATTTTTTGTGTTTGGCTGCATATTAATTTTGTGTTGAAGTGGCACGGTAAACGTTTTTCTTGGAGGGTTCAGGTGCTACGAGGCTCAGTTGGGCTGTCCAAGTGGAATTCTTGGACAAGTTCAGGGACCTATCTATGTATTACGCCAAGAATCAATAACCTATAGGCTATAAAAACTAATCTAAATCTATGTAAATTACATCACAAAAGAGTTAATGATTACCCATTACATCGCAAGACTACTACCAAACAATTCTAATAAAATTAGAAAAAATAGATATATTTATTGAACAAAGACAAACGGCAGGTACGGGACAACAGGTGGCAAAGCATGGAAGAGCTTGTAGTAGATGGGCAAGAGGATGGGAAGGAGAGTTAGCATGTTTGGTTGTGTGAGAGGAGGAAAGAGAGAAGCATGCAAGTAAACACACCCTTTTTATCCTGTGAGGGGATGAATAAATTTATATCAAGAAGTTCATAATTCTGATCCCTTCAATATCCAGTCATATCCTCTCAAAAACAAACACAACTATTGGATAAATTCCCGTTATAACACTCTGAAAAAATATCCTCCAAGTTCCTCTCTGACACACCATTCCTAAACTGTATCTTGAGGTCTACCATTTTTATATCCTCAGAGTAGCTCTGGAAAACTACGTATTGAAGGAAAAAGAAACACCATCACAGAACCCTATGAGTCAATGTCAAACAAGATACAAAGTCAAAACTCAATCTAAGGGGACCCCTTCAGCAAATGAGTCAACCGCGGACCTCATAAGATTTTGGAAAGAAAATGCTCATCAAGATTTGAACGTGATCTATGAAGCTAGGTCGCAAGCTGTTTGTTATATACTTCCATATGAAAAAAGTGTAAGAGTAGCTTCAGCTTGTCTGTAAATAAAATTATAAAAACTCTCTATAGCGATTATCAAGGAAGTTAAGACACCGTTTGTACAAGAGCTCTCTGCAAAAATTAAATTACGCTGCAGATTTGAACCAACTTGTACAGAAGATTCATCAAGCACTCATCATTTGAGCTACAGATTGTTCATACTGCATATCCAGCAATAGCAAATTAAGGCGTCAATGACTAATTTAATTGTTAAGCTAAAGCGCTACTCCTTTTCCATCTGCAACAATAAGTAATGGTGCGGTAATTACTTTTAAGAAATCAGCATCCACTACTGAATGAACAAAGAATAGATTTTGGCTCTCCCTTGCAAGTGGGGTTCCTAAATATGGACACTAGAAAATGATGGAAAATAATGTACAAAATGATGAAACATTATTTGAAAGTGGTGCAAGTATATCCCATTATTGATTCTAACGAGGGGTATATCTGCTCTAAGAATGCACAACAAAAAACCTAGTCATTTGAATAACCTTTCTGCAAACTTCTCCAAGCAATTACTATGTTTCTCAACTAGATAAGGTTAAATAATTTTATTAAATAATGAATAAACCACAAAGAAGCCAGTAGTATGCGAAAGTACTTATCACTGCCTTGTGATATGATCTTTTGGGGGCATAAGTCACTAATTATTGATAATATATTCAGCTGAAACTTTTTAAACTTACAAAAGAAATGACACAATGTCCTGCAACATAATGCCATTTATTCAAGGAAAAAGAATGATCCCCTCAGCATTCCTATGTCCTATAATAGCACTCAAAAGTTCATACTTTCTTTTGCACTTGGAACAAAACAGAAATAATGGAGAAACAACAAAGAGGATATAAGTTCACAAGATTATAGAGTAAACGAACAAAAATAAGTAAGAATCATACCATGAAACCTGCAACAAGCTCCACCAGTGCAAGGGTATCAATCAACTCGCATGAATCTCCAGAAGCAACATAGGCGGACTGGACTAAATTTACATCATCTGAGGATTCCTCACTTGTCCTTCCATCACATCTGATACCGCGTCTTGATGAGTTCAACGATTCCATCAAATCCGACTCCACAGCAGAGCAAGCATAATTCTTAAGACTATCCAAGAGTGAGGATGCAACAACATCCATGGTAGCTGCACCCTCTGAAAACGGGCACTTACTACCTGAACAAATCCTAGACAAAGACTCAACTGAAGATGCAACACAGGAAAGAGGACTAGGAGATGATCTATTCTTGTGAATAAGCATCACCAATGACTTCACCACAGTCATAGCTAAACCATACTCTTTGAAGGTGAAGTATTTAGAACCACATATATAAGCAAATATATGAAGAATCTTTAGAGCATCAGATCTCAGCATCCTTAAAATGTTGCAGGAAGCCTCACAAATAAAACCAACATGGTCAACTGCAGCACATACTGACGCTAGCAAAACGCCTCCAGTTAGCAACAACTGAGTAGGAGCTGGTTGCTTGCACAAGTTTATACTACGACCATCCAAAATAAGATCGATTCCTGATTCGGATGCAAGCTTTGAATCAGAACTTACAGCATGCACCAGCAATTTACCATGCAAAAGAAAATCCTCCATAAGAGAAAGTACATCATACAAGTTGCAAGATTCCAAAAATATCCTTCTCGTATCTTCATGTGAGAGTTCTGCAAATATGGAAGATTAGGAGTAGCTTAGTATTATACAATTTAGAAATTTCCGGGAAACATCTTAACGCAAATAAACAGTAAGGCCAGGAACCTGTATTTATATGCTGAGAAACAGAATTTATGAAAAGAGACAGGTCTCTCTCCAAATCGTCTCCAAAGGCTCTCGTTGCAGTTTCAGAAATGTAGAGTAGTAAGAGTGAAAAGAGGACACATGTCTTCTCCCTGAAAAGAGTGGCCAGAAAGAAGATAAAATGTTAGCTCCTGTTTCATTATCAACATGTAATCAAATTTGAAACATTTGCTATGCTAATGAAGCATAGGAACAACACTTGAGATGGACAAGGACCAGACTAATGCACGTAAACTAAGAACATTGTTGCACGCCTAAGAATGACAATTTGGCTCAAAGCATCTTAACTCGTTCCAGATTGCAATAAGAGATAAGGCACCCAGTAAAGAAGCCAAACAGAATAGATTAAAAAAATCCAGGATAATTTATCAAAAAAATTATATAAACCTCCATACATCATCATCACAACCTCCATACATTATTAACAAGTGATTCCTTGTCTATGTTGTAAATCATCCTTTCTGATCACAATCAACATGTGCCAAAACAACAAGTGCTTTTCAATTGTTACAAACAGGCACAGTGAAGGGGATAGCAGCTTGAGATTCACGGTGAGAGGGGCATACATATGGTTAAGTAATGCAGGGGACCGACGTGTGTTGGCCCTGGAAACAGATCCGGAAGGTCAGAACTCCTTTCAAAGTGTCATGTTGTGTCTGGCTAGTAGCAAAGAACGCATGTCTTACCCATGAGAGTTTACAAAGAAGAGGCTGGCAATTGAGCTCCAGGAGCTTTCTTTATAAGGAAACCCAGAAGACAATAGCCATCTGTTTTTGCATTGTAGAGTAACTGATCAATTGTGGCAGCTGTTTTTGACCCTGGAGAATGTGAAATGGGCGGTGCAAAGAAATACCTATGACCTGTTGAGATGATGGACATTGAAGGGAAAGAATGTAAGAACAAGAGATGGTGGGAGGCCATCCCAGCTTGTATCTGGTGGAAAGTTTGGAATGCTAGGCATTTTGAGGGCAAACAAAACTCTTTCCAGAAGATTAAGCTTGAATGTATTTGTTTTTTCAATTTCTCGTGTAAGGAACTTTTTGTAGTAGAATCAGAGTCAACATTACAGATGTTGGAATCCCTGCATGTAGGAAAGGATAGTAGGACTTAATTTTTCATTTGTAAATTTGGCTTCCAGCACAGATTTTTGCACTGATGAATATACTGTTACCACTTTCAAGAAAAAAATTGCAGCCTGTCAAGTGGCATATATTTGAATATTTCATGGCCATTTGACCTTAGGCTAGATCTTTTTCTCTTCTCTAATATGTGGAGGCCTTGGGATAAATCCTACCTTCTAACTCTTAGGGTGTGTTTGGAAATCACTGTGTAATTACTAGGTTAGTAACAACATAGCCTAGTAATTACAAAAAATAGTTTGTATCACGTAATTACAGAGCAATTCCCTGAGTCATGTTTGGTTGCACAAGTGTAATTACATAGTTAGATATGTTTTAAATTTAGAATAAAAGTTGAGTAAACCTTTTCTAAATTACTAAGTAAATAAATCTTAATGTACAACAATTATATGTATGTAAGGAATATTAAATATTATTTATTACTAGGTACTAAAATACATACCTTTTACAAATATAATTAATAATTATAACGGGTAACTAATAATATAGTAAGGAGTAACTGATATCTTCCAATTCATGTGAATATAGTATAAAATTGCATTTTTTTTTTTTAAAAACAAGTGATAGATATGAATTTAGAAAGTATTTTTCTATAATAAATATTTATATTAATTAATAGAAAACAAAGCTAATAGAACACGAAATTGTTTTTTTATAAATGTTCCTCGTATATTTGATATGGAAGAGAAAGTGTGTAAAACGAATAATATATTTGAAATGTCACCTTGTAATTACATCATATAATTACGAGCAATTCTCACCTCCCTTGAGAAAGGAGGAGCGCGGTTGCTCCCCAATTACACATAATTCCATGCCGACCAAGTAATTACTTGGCCAGATATATGAACAACCCAATACTTTGCAACACCCAAACCAATTACAAGGTGGCTTCACCAAACAGGCTCTTATAAACATATGGAAGTAAAAAAGCATTGAGAAACTTTGCTTACGTCATATTGATATATGAAGAACAAAGTATAGGTGGACATCCTTGATAAGAAAATATAGTATAGAAGGACATGATTTTGGCAGGTCGAATACAAAGTAAGCATGAAACCCAACTAACAATAGAATAGATAGCTTACTTGTTTGAAGTTTCTTCAAGAGTCAAAAAAGTGACCAAAATACTCCTAAGAGAAGTATCTGTTGATGCAGAGCATTGAACAAGACAACTGCTGGTAGCACGGTAAACACTTGAAATAGTATTCTCTTCATTGTTATTTGAAAAGATGACACAATACTTGGCAAAACCATCCCATAATGAGACCACTCTCTTTTCCAGTGGAATCTGCAGCCCCTCACTTACAGGAGCAGCTAAATCTGATCTGCAAAATGCTCCTGATGCATCTGCATAGGAACTGCACGATAACTTGCAAGCGGCACCAACGTTTAATCTCTCAGATGAATCAATGTGATCTTTTTTGTCGGGTAATGATGAATTTTTTGGAGGATCAAAGGTACGGTGTTTTAACTGGTTAGAATTGATTTCCACATTGATGACATCAAAATTTTCTGATGAAGCCAGATACCCCATTGCATTTGAGAATCCCTCATATAAAGGTGTGTTAATCGATTCAACTGCCACACTGCTATGGTACTGAATCTCAGGAAGTGTAGGCGATAAAGGCATTTCAATTGCTAGACGATAAGACTCTTCATCAATATCATTATCCAAATTGAGAAGTTTTATATAATCACCACCGACAAGTTCATCAATATCTCCCAGATTATCATCTTTCCCATTCTTCCAATCTTGGGCGGTTTCTGGAAGGTTATAGACGGTTGGTGATGGATGTGTGCAAACATCATGAGGTCCATCCGTTCTACTATTTAACATGCCATCATGTAGAGAGGTTTTCTGTGACAGCTGCCTTTGCCGCTTGTTACCCTCAGAATTTAATTTTCCATTATATTCAATGGCATCAATAGATCTCCTCATCCTCTTATGATGTGAGGCTCTCCTCTCAGTAGAAATACCACTGATAGGACTCTTGATATTACTTTCAGCAATTGCTACAACATTCTCATTGCACTTTTTTCTTGCATCTCCAGACAAACTAGATGTGGTCGGTTCGATGTCCAAATTACCTTCAGCTGATTTAGCTGATGTTGTAATGGAAGCACATCTTTCCTGTGAGCCCACCAATATCCTATCAGAAAAAGATGTCGAACTGGAATTCATGGCAGAACTCTGTAACACTTTTTGGTTGGAACCTCTAAGCAAAGGCTCCAATTTAGAGTTAATACCTGATATTGATCCAGGGTTGTTCCCTCCACATACAGGAAGCGAAGGTACACTACATTTTATCTTTTGCTTGGATGGATCAGACACAACAGCAGCTAACTGCACCGGACCATTTCGAAGATGACAGTGCGTATCACAAGCTTCCAAACCAGAATAATTGTTTTTCAAGTTAAAGCTGCAAACCTGCACAGCAGGAAGATCGTATCATCAAGAAACCATCGAACCAGAGTTTGCATCAATTTAATCAAAGGAATTAAAGGAAAAAGAGAATAAAGACAAACCAAAAATAGATCAAATGTGCGTTTAAGTGACAATGGAGCAGGTATAAAGAAGTGAGCTCTTTATGAACATATCATATACTATTTTCAAAATTCTGCCAAACTTTCTGCAAGAGTGTGCATGACTTCAAAAATAGTCAAAAAGCAATATTAATGAAGTTCAACAAATTCTTGAAAATGTTAAGCTAATTGCATAAACAGTCACATTTTATGTTCCTACCAACTCCGGTTCTGGTAGAAAATTTCCAAATAAAAGACATACTTCCCCAAGGTTTCTTGAGAAAACTTAATCAAAAGCACTTTCCTTACTATATAAGAGCTTTAACTATACCAAGCACAAGAGAAACAAACCTTTTCCAGGTCATGCTCATCACCTTGAAAGAAGCAACCATCCAATATATTTAGACGTCTTGAGAAGTGAACAAGCTCCTGCTTTAAGCTAAGTAGATTTTGCTGTAGTATAAAATTACGGGTTTTTTCAAACTTAGCTACTTTTTTGGCATGCTTTACCAGCCTCTTTTCAAACTTCAATTGCTCCTTCAACAGCTTAACTTTAGCAGTTTCAGCATGCACATTACTATCAGGCGCACGAAGAGGACAATCAACAAAAGACTTTGCAGAAATTAGCTTTCCAATTTCCTTCTGCAGTTCTTCAACCTTCTTTCTGTAACTTTTAACTTCTTCAGATAGCTGATCCGCACGATCTTTTTCTTCTGATGCCTTCTTTTTATATACTTTTGCAGCCTTTCTTTGCTTTTTCATTTTTTTTATCTCTGATTTAACACGTTTTTTCTCAACCATCACCTTCTGTTCCATTTCCTGGAGCCTTCTTTGGGCTGCATCAGAATTCAGAGTTACTTCTACCATGGTAACATCTCTCTCCACTGCCGCTGGACCAAGCTCAGATGATAATTGAGCAGTTCCTAGGGTTGTCCCTTCACAAGGTACGATGTTAACCATTTTACCAGATGCCATGAATTCACCAATCTCCTTCTTCAGATTATCGATCTTTTGTCTATCCTGTTCCAACTGCCGATATAGATCAGTAGCACGACTTTTTTCATCCATAGCCATCTTGTGGTTGGCTTCAGCAATCTTTTTTTGGTCTGCAGCTTTCGCCCCTGCTGCATCTGCACGTTTTCTCTCTTTAGATGTGTTTTCTCTTTCTCCCTCAAGCTTCTTCTTAGCATCTTCAAACTCCAATGTCACTGAAGCTAATTTTGATTTCAGTTGATCGGCTTCCTTGTTCAAATTTTCCAAATTAAGCCTATTTCCTTCGGCTCTTTTCCTTTCAACATCAGCATGTCTCCTCTCTTCATCAGCCCTTGTTTTCTCAGCCTTCAATTTAGTTCTCAACTCGTCCACCCTTTTCCTCTCCAACTCACCCTTCTTTTTCTCCGACTCTGCTCTGACTCGTTCTTTCTCAACAAGCTCCTTGAGATCATTTACCTTTGTTTCCCTCTCAGAGAGAAGTTCTCTAATTTCTCTACCTCCATCATTTTTCTTCAAGGAAAGAATCTCATTCTTCAACCCACCAACTTCACTCTCTAAAGAAACCCTTAAAGCAGATTCCTTTACCTTTTCCTCCTTTTCATTGTTTGCCCTAATTTTCTCATCCTCAACAGCTGGAAAAGGTCAAACAATATGAGTCAGTGACAAGAAACAAGGCATGCAATACAGACTCACTACCAAAGTTAAACAAGACCAAAGAATGTTAGCTTATAACTGTACACTATTCTCACTGCGTATAGTATGTAGTACACACCAAGTTGCTATGACACCAATAAAGATGAAGTGCTTAAGATCCTGGGCACTTTCTTAGTGAGGTATCAGAGTCAGCTTCTTTATTTTTAGATCACTATTATTACATCATGTTTCTTCAGTCTCGGTTATCTTATTATCTTGTTTTTGTTTTTGCTTATTACTACTGCCTCTTTTTCACCATTCTTTGATCCGAGGGTCTATAAGGTAGGGTACCCTCTCCCGACCTCATTTGTGGGATTACACTGGGTTTGTTGTTGTGTTAGAGCCACCTTACGCGCACCTCCACAAATTCATCAGGTATTAGTAGCATATTCTTTAATGAGTGGACTAGTTCACCAGGTATGGTGAGAACTCCTAGGCAGTGCTTTACTTTTGTAATTTACGAAATTCTCAATGCTTCTCCTTGTAAGTGAAACAATACCTTTCTTGAGAGCCTCATTTTCTGATTGTATTTTGGAGACTTGTTTGTCATAAATGGAGATAGCTTGACGGAGAGCATTTCTTCGATCTTCAAGCTTCGTGTAGCCGTCTTTCAATTTAATGTATTTCTCTTTCCACTGCAAAGAAACACAATCCAAAATCAGCAAATATAATTTAAGAAAGCAAAATAGAAACGTTAAACCTTACAACAATACAGCAGGGATTTTCTTTAATCATTACATCATCCGCCATTGATGTTCTTGAGAACTAGGGGATTACAACTCACATAAATCCCTCGCCTAAACCCTAAACTCAACCGCCATTACAGCTATCTTAAGACCCTATTTTCAAATTCTTAACCGGAGGGACACAAGCAGCATATCGGTTCGGGTTTTATCGTTCAAACCGGGTCCTCCGCCTAACCAGTGCTGCTCAACTCAAATAGGAGTATGAATTATGCATTTGCACAATATTTGATCGGAGGCTACCCCAAAAAAGTAAGTAAATTAAATTGTAAGAATAATTTCAGACACATTCGTTTAGAATTTTTTTTTAAAATTAGCTACCTCTCTTTTAGAGCTGTCAAAACGGACTTGTCCAGCTCATCGGGGCTAGCCCACACGGGCTTTGAAATTTAACGGGTCAGGCCGGGATGGCCCATCAAAAATGTCATTAAACAGCAAGCCCAATTCATCACTACATGGGTTGTGGGTTTGGCTGGGTTAGCCCACCTATTTTTTTTAAAAAAAATTTATAATTCTTTAATTTAAATGCTAACATAAATATTTACAAGACAATATTACATAATTTTACTACTTGCTAAACAAGTCTCAAAACCACAAATAAAATAATTCTAATAATGCTTATTAAGTTTGGCTTCAAGTAAAGATTTGGTTGTATGACTTCGTATGAAATCTCTACATTCTATGATATTATTTTGGATACAACTGAACAAGAAAACAATCTTGTAGACCAAACCTTCTGCAAAACTGTTTAACTTTTGATATTGTTAACACTTAACATATTAATAACTTATATATATCACTCGAACCAAATAGAGATATTAAAATCAAACTAAACAGTTGATGAGTAGCAATACAATTAGCTAAATAGGAATATTAACCTAACTTTATTCTAATAGATCTCAATAAAACACAAAAGAAAATGATGATATTTCATCCATTTAAAGTAAAATAAACTTTTCAAAGGAACTTCAATGACACTTATGACGTATCTGATACTAACACATCATTTTCATCAAGAACATCTGGTTCAGCTTGTGACAATGTTGTCTTAACACCTACACTTTTTATCTATTTTTTTATTAAATTGTTTTGGCCAACGGGTTTTACTCGGGCCGCGCTAAAAGCCTCGTTCTTAAATGGGCTCCAAAAATTCAAGTCAAACGCTGTCAAATCATGGGCTGAGTTGGATCAGCCCACAGGCCTTAGCCCACATTGACGACTCTACTCTCTTGTGATTTAAAATATTATGTACATATCTCTTATTTTAATTTATTTAATTGCAATGAAACTTATAACATTCCAAAAGTGCCATTTGATTCCAAATTTATGATCGATCAAATTTTCTTATTTTATTTATGATTACTATATTTTGAAGGAAAAAAGAAAGAAAGAGAAATCACTTTCTTATAGTAGTCAAAACATGACATATTATTTATATTTGTTTAGAGATACTAAGGCCATATTTATTTTATTAAGATTAAGATGTTTAAATCTAATTACACATCTAAATATTAAGATGTGTATTAAGATTAGATGTTTGAATCAGAATATACATATGTATATTAAATATACTATTAAGATCTTAATACAAAATAATAAAGACTGTTTTCAACATTTAAATATATAAATTTTGTCTTTCTTTAAGAATTAATAAATATGAAATTTAATAAAAAACTAAATTAATCTAATATTATATCAAGAAAATAAGTATTTTTAAAGTAATTATATGGTGGTTGGTTGTGGTGATGGTTGTTAATTAGTTGTAATATGTGGGAGAATCCCACATCGATGGCACAGAGCCAACTAGTTGGCTTTATAATGTCAAACCCATTAAGTCTAATAAAAAGAACAATTGACACTATATATCTAAATGACTTGGGCTTGGATTTAGGGCTTAGGTGTGGGCCGGTTTAAATCTTTAAATAAAGATTTTACTTTCATATTTATTTTTTGAACAATTTTGTTTATTTCAAAATCGAATTTAATATTCAAAGTTTTGAAATAAAACAGATCGTTGTGACTGTTTGGAAAAGGAGCAACTCTTTAGGAATAGACTCCTCTTCAACCTCAATAAATACGAATGCATTCCAGAAGTAGCGTATTCAATTTGCATGTATGATTTCAGGCTTTGTTGTATCCTGATAGAGAATTGCTTGTACTCCCTAAAGAATATACATGCAATAACTCTTGAAAGATAGTGATCTTTTACGCCTCAAAGCCTTAATTTCTCTGTTATTCTTCTATTATTTCTAATAATTTTCAAGAGTTATTTCTGCAATGGATATTTTTATTGTCTGTTGTTGAGAATCCAAAAGAACTAATCAAATTGGATCGTTCTGATGGATCGAACTTCACTCATTGGAAGGAAAAGATGATTTTCTTACTCACTGCGGTGAAAATATTTTATTTCCTTGATCTGTTGTTGGCTGTATTACCAGATCCTACCCGGATGATTCTGATGCGACCAAAGCAGAGAGAAAGAAACGTGAAGAAGATGAATTACTCTGTCGATTTCACATTCTGAATACCTTGACTGATCGGCTGTATGATTTGTACTCCGATCTAAAATCTCCAGGGGAAACTTGGACGGCGTTGCAGACAAATATAAAAATGAGAAATGAGGTATCGAAAAAATCTTATCTTTGCAGTAGTTCGAATTTAATATGGTTGATACAAAGCCTATTATGGACCAGATTCATGAATTACAAAGCGATCTTGAAGTAAAAATTCCCGATGCACTTCAAATCGATGCAATTCTCTCGAAATTGTCTTCTTCCTGAAATAACTATAGAAAAAAATATGCATTCTACTGACAAATCGAATGTGGAACAATTTCGAACTCACCTTCAAAATGAAAGTGAGGTTCGTGTTCATGATGCGGTTGTTCAAGCCTCTAGTTCCACAGTTATTACTGTTAGCCAGAATAATTCGGGAAACTAAAATAAAAATCTGAAAGTTTCCAAGAAGTCTCAGAAGAGAAAGAATATGAATTGTTGTCATTGTGAAAAGAAAGATCATAAGATTCGAGATTGTAGGTTTAAGAAAGCATGAATAAATTTGCATTTAGGAGATACTGAAAAATCAAGATTATTCAGAGAAGGTAAACGTTGTAGAAAGTTCTTCATAAGGGATGGTTGCTATGATCTCTATTATACCAATTGAAATGGTTAAAGAGTTGAACATGGCTGCAACAGTCACAAAGAATCAAGATTGGTGGTTAGATTCTGGTGCAACAATTCATGTCTGTCACGACAAGAATATATTCAAGACTTATTTGGAAGTTAAAGATTCTCAAAATGTGTTGATAGACAACCATATTACAACTGAAGTTGCAGAATAAGGAATAGTTGAAATAAACTTCACATATGGACAGAAGCTGACTCTTCTAAATGTGTTCCATGTTCCTAAAATAACGAAGAACTTAATTTCTGCTAGTTTACTTTCTAAGAGAGGTTTCACGATTGTAATTGAGTATGATCACGTAATTGCGTCTAAGAGTGGCATGTTTGTAGGAAAAGGGTACCATTGTGATGGCATGTTCAAACTAAGTGTTAATGCAATAAATTATGCTTCTGTTTATACCGTTGTGTTTGATTCTTATTTATGACATGCTAGATTAGGACATTTAAATTTTAATTCTTTAAATTACATGTCTAGAAATGGTTATATCAATTGCAAAATTGAACATGGAGGAAAGTGTGAAATATGCATACAAGCGAAAATGACTAAGAAACCTTTTCGTAAAGTTGAAAGACTTACAAAATTATTATATTTAGTGTATTCTGACTTATGTGAATTAAATGGAGAATTAACTAGAGGAGGAAAAAGATATTTCATTATTTTTATTGATGATTTTTCTAGATTCACACGTGTTTTCTTCTTAGAACAAAAGATGAAGCTTTTCAAAAGTTTAAAGAATACAAGTCAGTTGTGGAAAATCAAAAGAGTAGGAAAATAAAAATTATTCGAAGCGATAGAGGTGAAGAATATTTTCTTACTAAATTTAGTAAGTTTTGTGAAGAGCATGAAATAATACATCAAACAAGTGCTCTCTATACTTCACAACAAAATGAATTGGCGGAAAGAAAAATAAAACTTTAGTAGACATGGTTAATTCTATATTACTAAATGCAAGTTTACCACATAATTTATGGGGGTGAAGCACTACTTACTCCATGTCATGTATTAAATAGAGTGCCCTCAAAAAGTATTTTTCTTTAAATTAAATTATGCTCACTGGGCACTTTTATTAATTTTCAAAACAAAAAACAAACAGTGTTTAAAGTGTAAAAAAACAAAAGTAAAGGGGTACTAATTAAAAGAAAATCCATCTTGTTACCTAAATTAGGCTCAGATCTCACATTTGCCCTAAAATTTCTCCACGATGTCCGCATCTTCTTCATCTTCAGGTGAATCTTTTCACTATTTCGTCGTTTGTCGCCGGTAAGTTGCTATCGTCTCTCTTTCTTCCTATGTACTTCTCTTCGTTGCAACCTAATTCCTTGTTTTGTATTTAGATCCGAGTTGAGCTCATTCCTCTCCAATGTCGATGCTTCGATGTTGGACCTCCATGGATGTTGTATTTGTGCTTCAAGGTATGCTTTGACATTCCCATGACTAAATCCGTGAAATTGACCTCGTCATGTACTCTTGCTGTCTTTGTATGTTACCTTATCCTTCTTCAGCTGTATTAAGATCCCACAAAATGATGTTTTTTGTTCTTTCCAAACCTGTTTTCTTCTGTATATTATCCAAACTAACTGTGATATGTTGTTCATTTCTGAGGCCGTATTCTTAGGTATGAAATTTTATTCTTGTCACTGTTGATTATACACTTGTATTCCACCTTCATATCCATAAAACTCTAGCATTTCACAACTCATTTATCAAGTGCATAATTTGCCAGAGAATCAGCCAATTCGTTACCCTCTCTTAAGATATGAGTGAATCTTATATGTAGTGTCTTTCCAATTTCATGTATCTCTTCTACCCAACTTGCAATATTCCATGTTGGTTTCCATTTATCCGCCAATATCCTCTGAATCAATTGTGAATCAGTTTGTATTATGACCTGCTCCATTTGATTTTGTTTACACCATCTGATAGCCTCCAATACTGCTAATGTCTCGGTCTTTGTATTTTATGCAAAACTTATTTCCTCTGCCTGTGCATAGATATTTCCTGTAGAATTCCTTATACAAAAACCATAAGATCCCCTTCTGGATTGCCTCTAGAATCTCCATATACATTACACAAAATCCATGCATGCAGTAGTGGTTCCCATATAACTTTGGTGACCTTTATGCCTAGTTTGTATCCTTCTAACATCTTAATCATCTCACACCACTTATTTGGTATCTGTTTGATAGAAGGATTTCTGAGCTGAACTAATCTCTGAATTATTGAAAAAATTTGATAGATGCATCTACTAATTGATCTCTGTTCTCCATGTTTCAAAGCATTTCTCCTCTTCCATAATTCTCATACAATTATAACAGACATATATTGAAATATTGGTTTAAGTCTGTGAAACAGGGACTATCCACCATTTACTATGATATGTTGTAATTGTAGTCCTTCAATATTGATACCTGTGAATGAACAAGAAAAGGACCAAGTCATGTTAACAGAATATGATTTAGCAAATAGATGTTGTATTGTCTCCTCCTTAGGATTTGAACAACACCAACATCTAGATGCTAAGTTGATGTTCATTTTCTTCAACATCTCATCCAGGGGTAATTTAAATTTCCAGCATCTCCACATGAAAAAGGAAATCTTGAATGGTATTCCTTTTATCCATATATATTTATACACTTCCTGCTCTTGCCGTCTCAATCTTAAATACTCCCATGCAGATTTCACTGAGAAGTCTCATCTGTTATCTAAAATCCACAATGGAGTATCTATTCCATTGTCCCTTTCTAATGGTTTGATAATTTTAACAATATGTTGTACTATATTTTTCTGGTAATGTCTGAGTCAGTCTCCTTGTATCCCATCTCCCATTTTCACCATCTCATGCACATTCTGAATAGCGTCATCATAGTATCCCTCTCTTATGGCATAGTATATGGCTCCTAATCCAGTCCAATTATCAAACCAGAATAAAGCATTTCCCCTCATGATTAGCTACCAAATATGTTGTTCAATCAAATCTCTAGCTTGTAAAATTTTCTTCCATGCATGTGTTCTAGGGGTGAAAAATAGGGGGGTTGGGTTGAATTTGGGCAGGTCAAAATGGATTGAGTTAATAAATGAGCGGGTTATTGACCCACCCAAGTGTTGCTTAGACTACCATGGGTTGGATTGAAATGGGCTAAAAAACGGATCAAAACCCAACCCACCCAATTCTTACTAAGCTTTAATTGTCTTATTTATTTATTTATAATTTTTTAGTACCTAATAAATTATTACTTTTCTTAATTATGACTATATATAACATATCAAATAAAAAATAATTTTTTTGAACATATTTTAATAGATTTCACATGAAACAACTTAGGCTAGATATCAACCCAAATTTTGATGGGTTGAATGAGTTGGGCTGTAATGGGTTGAACTAACAAATGGGCAGGTCAATAACCCGCCCAAACTTGAATGGGTTGGGCGGATTATGGTTTCATGGGTTATGTTTGTCACCTCTATTGTGTTCCATATTTCCACTATATTACTACTGAATTTGTTTTCTTGTAGTATTTATTTGCCATGACATCCTTCCATAGTGAAGATGCAGTCCTGAATTTCCACCAAATTTTACAACATAAAACCATGGACACATCATGCATTGATCTGAACCCCAAACCTCCTCCCTTTTCAGGAGGACAAAAGTGTGGCCATGAGGCCCAATGTCTACTTTTACTCCCAACTGCATTATCTAGAAAAATTATGCAAAAATTCTGTGCATTTGCCTAATTAGTGCATCTGGTGGGTTTACAACAGATGGCAAGTGAATGAGTAGGTCTTGAAGCACATGTTTGATTAAAATTGCCCTCCCCTAAAAGACAACATCTTTCCTTTCAAAGCTTGCAATATGTTCATAATCTTCATTAAAATTGGATTATAATAATCCTTTCTCATTCGACTATAAAAGATAGGACATACCAAATATGTGAATGAGAAATCCTTTCTTCCAATACTAGTAGCACTTCCACTATAGCCTTAATATCTCATGGCACATTGTGATGTAGATACAAAATTCTTCTCCTTATTTATCCTCTGCCCTGATTCCTTTTCATACTTTTTTAGTATCTCCACTATCAATTTTAATGATGCGATACATGTAGATGAGAAGATAATCATATCATCTGCATAAGCAAGATAATTTATCTTTTTACTCCATTTAGGTAAACCAAAACCCCCGAAATGAGTTAACTAATGTAGGCCATTTAAATTTCTTGACAATACCTCAGCTGCTAGGATAAACAAAGTAGGAGACAAAGGATCTCCTTGTTTAACCCCTCTAGATGATTGAAAAAACTTGTTGTTGTCCATTTATCAAAATAGAATACCAGTTGCTAATGATCCTGAATACCATATCTATTAATCTCTCTGAAAAGTCCATTTTCCTCAGAACCATTGTAAG
This sequence comes from Anisodus acutangulus, assembly GCA_029783415.1. Lineage (NCBI taxonomy): Eukaryota > Viridiplantae > Streptophyta > Magnoliopsida > Solanales > Solanaceae > Anisodus > Anisodus acutangulus. Next base: position 179,315 of record CM056501.1, read on the forward strand.
AAACATCCAAGAAACCCTATCATAAGCCTTCTCCATGTCCAATTTTCATACCATATTAACAGTCTTAGTTCTCAGTCAAATGTCTGGAATTATTTCTTGAGTTAACAAAACATTCTCCACTATGTTTGTCCCCTTGACAAATTCAGTCTGATTAGGTGAGATAATATCTGACAAATTACTCACAAGTCTTTCATGTATAAGTCTTGAAAAGATCTTATTCACAAAATTACTTAAATTAATAGGTTTCATATTAGAAAATGTATTGATTATATCCTTTTTCGTAATAAGAGTAAATATGAGTAATAACTTTAGGCAGTTCTGATCCACAGAAAACAAGTTTCATCATATTTGTTATGTCCTCTCCGATAATATTCCAGCATGTCTGATAAAACAGACCAATGAAACCATCAGGGCCTCCAGCACTTTCTCCCTTAAGACTGAAAACAATCTGCTTTACTTCTTCCTTCCTTGACATTGCAATGATTCTACTATTTTGTTCCTCTGAGATCATCTTAGGTAAATGGCCAAAAATCTCAAAATTAGTAGGGTTTGCCTCCTTAGTGAATTGTCTGCTAAAATATTTTATGGCCTCTGCTGATATGTCATCATTTTCTTCCATCTAATTCCCATGTTGACCCTGAATTCTTTGTAGTTGCAATCTCTTTCTTCTTCCCTGAACATAAGCATGAAAAAACTTTGTATTCATGTCTTCTTCCTAAAACCAATGCATGTTTGCTTCCAGAATTGCTCTTCTCGATGTAGATATCTATTAAGGTCAGCCTGAACCCTGTGCAACTTCTTCCTGTTAATTGGAGTAGGTTGTAGTTCAAATTGTATTCATGTGCCTTAATAATATCCTCTAAAGTCTCAACCTCTTGAAAGATATTCCCAAAAGTAGCTTTGCTCCACTGTGTCAATGTTGCCTTTACTTTCTTTATTTTGTGATAAAATAGAGTAAAAGGATTAGCCATAAAATCTACCTTTCAATGTGTTTCCACTGTGCCAAAAAAAGTCTCACGTTTCACCCAAAAATTAAGAAACTTAAATAGTTTCTTAATATGTGTAGAATTACCTGAATATGAGATGTGTATGATCAGAACCAGTCCTGATTAAATGATGCATCTCAATTTCTGGAAATCTGGTATGCAATTCAAGATTACCCAAACATCTTCCATTCCACCAAGTGAATTTACTCCCCTTGAAGCTCATATCCTGTATACTACAATTCTGAATGCATATCTTGAAATCATGTACCTCAGTAGCACTAATAGGTAAATCACCATATATTTTCCTCCCCTGATGTAATCACATTAATGTCACTACCTATTATCTAAGGGTTATTCATGTTATCAGCAAACTCTTCTAAACTTTCCCATAGATCCAATCTCCCTTTGTATGCACTTGGCATATACAATAGTCACCACAATAACCTCTTGCAACATTTTCCCTTTAAACTTAAGAGGTAATGTGTTGCATATGATCTATCTAAATTTCCACTTTAAACATTTCATCCACAAAAACCCAAACCTTTTCAGATAAGTTTACAAAAGCAGGATGTAAACCCAATCTTTTTCTATATTCTTCTATTTTGTCTGGTTATTGAAAAGGTTCCAGCAATCCTATAAATTCTAATTGATATTTGAGATGCATTTTTATCAATCTTTGAAAAGCTTGCATAGTATTCACTGATCTAATGTTCCATATCATAACATTCATAATTAAACACTAGATTTACTAATAGCACTTCTAGTTTGATATCCAATCCTTGGTGGCACACTTGTATCCCTATGATTCTTCTTCTTTACCTTCCCACCTCTATTTTTAGGAGACAAATCAGCTTCTCTCATTTCTGCCTGCATGTTATGCTCTAAAGATTGCTAATCACATTTTCTAGTCTCTTCCTTGTGTCTATCATGATTTTGCCCTTTTTTGCAATTTTTCATTCTCTGTAGGCCATTCATTATCCATGTGTTGTCTTGTATCCAAGTCAACATTCTCATGATTTGTGTTTATAGAGAGTACTTTCACCCCTCCTTTCTTTTTCTTCAATCTCATCCACTTCTGCATTAATATTAGTACATTGTATTTCCATTTTTTTCCTTTGCAATTGTTTTTGTGCTTGGTTATTGGATTGTTGTTGTTCTTCTCCCCTCCCATCTCTCTTATTGACTGAATTGTTGTTGCTCTACTTTTTTGGACTCTTCAAAACATCATTTTGCTATTTGACTGGGCTTGATTTATTCGTAAAACTGTTCGCAATCCATTCTTTGGTACTGCCTTGATTTACTTTATTTTTCTTTTGTTCTGCAGCTTCTACAGAAGATCCCGTCTTGTTTTTCCTCTTTTTCTTCATTACCTAAAACAACAAAGGTATTGCTTGTCTCCTTTTTTTTTGTTATTATCTCCTATCTCAGCAATGATTCTACATGTTAAATCCTTCATGTACCTGTTTCTCCTTAACATCCATTCTTTTTTTCCTTGATAATTCCAACATGTTCTGCCTCTATAATTCATTTTATCCTGTTGTATATTGCTATCTTCTGTCATCTTTTATTTCCTCAATTCCTCTCTATACTTTTTGTCTATATCAGGATGCAATGATCTACACTCCTCTTCTCTATGCCCTTGTAGTTTGCAGTGCTTGCAATACTTAGGTAAGAAATCATACTTGATTGTAATCCACTTAGATTTAATTTTTCCAGTACCTTCATCTTTTTCAGCAATATTAATTCTATGAGGATGTTTAGCCAGTAAATATAATTCTACATTCACTTTGGAACAACTAGGTCTTGTCCTGTTTGTTGTTGCTTGATCAACTGTCAGAGGCTTTCCAACTTCTTTTGCCATTGAGAACACTACCTCCTTGACAAAGAAATTAGGAGGTAGGTCTGGAAAGCTGATCCAGGCTACTGCAATTGAGGTCTCTTCATTGGGTTTGAACCATGGGTCCAAAATCAAGGGTCTCATTTGACAATATCTATCATGTACCTTCAAGTAATAAACTGGTGTAGACATCATCTTAACATAGACATTGGAACTGTGTGGTCCAACCAAACCCAAACCAAGGGTCTACCATAAGGTTTTCGGCCACCCTCACTTGGCTTGTTCACGAGCATTGCACTTAGAAACCTCAGACTAGACCTTGTTAAATTGGTCACCCCATCTTGATGTCGACTTGGGCATTAAAACCCCATTGTCATTATCCAAGCCATATCAATCGTGTCTGTATCGACCGTCCAACACTTGGTGTGTTCTTGGGTTTGTACTTTGCATACCGTGTGCATTCCTTGTCCAAACCACTTCATTCTTTCCACCACTACATCCCACAATACCTTATAAACATCCACCCAAAAGGCCAACCCCCGAAACTATCCCTAATTACCCGTCCAAACCTGACAACAACAAACTGTCCGCATAACACATTTTACCGGAACCTTACTGTTTCAGTTCTGTTCCGTTGACTTAACACCATCCAACCATCAAACCCTGATCATCAAGATCACCCTAAACCTATCTAGAACCGTCCCATAAAACTCATTGACCCAATTCCTTGTATAAATACTCGATACAACCCCCACATCCCCACTCCCGGCTGTAGCGGATAAACTGAGAACCTCACTATTTCAGGTTCTATTCTGTGGCCTTGCCACCATATATTCATTGAACCCCGACCACCACAATAACCCTCAACACACCCTCAACGACCTCACAAAGCGTCTAAGCCCGACTCCTCACCAAACTACTCGAAACAGTCCCAATACACCACCTACCCGGCAGTAACACCTAACCCGAGAACCCCTATTTCACATCCATTATCGCGTCAAATAGTTCCCTGCCGAACTCAACCCCACTTACCCTCACTCACCCATCTATACTTACATCAATACTTACCCTAATTGTCTCTTGTTTCCTTGTTCTTATCATTTAGCTTTTCTCCTTATTGTTTATCCTAGACCACTTCTCTAGTATCTCATCCTATGGTCGTATCGAGTTTCATTTGTCCCTACTTTTACTCAACATATCCTTAAAGGACCTTATCGATATTTGTGGCAGCACTAGTGCTTAGTATATTCAACTTCAACTTATGGCGAGATTCAGCCTTGTCGTTGATTTGTACTTCCTCCCCTTATTGGCATTAGAATACGTCTTTACTCATCGTCCAGTCAACCAATTGGTATACTACCAGTTGACATTCCTTAAAAGATTTTATATCTTAGGGTGCTCACAATGCTTTTGTTTGCAAACGTTGTAGATTACATCCTTGGCTCAAAATGATTGATTACCATCTTTTTACTTATATCCTTATCTTATAATGGCAACATGTTGCTTGGAGTCTCATTCTAACCCCATTATGGATATTTTACTGTTACACCTCAAACTAAGGAGTGTGGCTAGCACCCAGTGCCCTGTTGGCTCGAGCGTACCACTCTGATGACCAATCTTCTGTATGAGTAGAACTTATGGCAGATTAGGTTGTACTAGATTATATCACAACAACAATACTAAACAAGAGAGATTAACCCAACATATATACACAACAGGACCGATAAGGTCACAACATGGTTCAACAAAAACAACTTAGTTGACAAGGCTATACATCAACACTATACATACCAAAACTTGATTGATTGCAAAATTCTGGGTAACATCGGGACCGACTATTCTCCCTAACTCAACCTTGGGCGTCTATACACTCTATGGCTTCTTCTCCCGCACCAGTAACATCATTCAAGATCACCTGAGCATTGTCCATAATGCATTTGTCCACACTGATGGCATAACAACTGAAATTTCTCGAGACATTCCCTGGACCTATGGCCCAAAGCTCCACATCTAGAATGCCGAATTGACATATGATGTTGTTCTGTACAAAGTCTGCTACCACTTTCTTTTTCACCGACTTGTGAGAAGTAGCTTCAACCCATTTCGTGAAGTAGTCTATGACGACCAGAATAAAGCGATGTTCGTTAGATGCGGTTGGCTCTATGGGCTCAATGACTTCCATGCCCCAAGCTACAAATGGCCAGGGTGAGCTCATGACATTGAGTTCACTCAACGGGACCCTGATTAGATCTCTGTGAATCTGGCATTGATGACATATCTGCACAAATCTAATGTAGTCAGTTTTCATGCCCCTCCAGTAGTAACCCCCCTCAAGATCTTCTTGGCTAAGATGAACCCATTCATGTGAGGGCCACAAGTCCCCGCGTGTATTTCTTCTAACATTTTTGTGGCCTCTGCGATATTGACACATCTGAGTAGCCCTAGATTGGGCGTCCTCCTGTAGAGCACTTCTTTGTTTAAAAAGAAACATTTTCCCATTCTTTTGATGGTATTCTTTTGGTTGGCTGTGATATTATCGGGATACTATCCTTTTTCTAAATATGTGCTTATGTCGGTGTACTATAGTTTAACGTCCGATTCTGCTTCCAAGTAGGAATAATAAGTGTGTTCTTCCCTGATGTTGATCTCTAGAATGTCAATGTGACTGCTTTCAGGATGCTATATCATGGATGCTATGGTTGCGAGAGCATCAAAAAATTCATTTTGCTCTCTTAATGTGTGCCGCAAGTCAATTTTTCTGAACCTCTTGCATAACCTTTGTGCGAGGTTTACATATGGCAGGATCTTTTCATTCTTAGTAGCCCATTCTCCTTGGACTTGGTGAATTAATAGGTCTGTCTCCTATTACCAATAACTCTCAAATATCCACGTCGAGGCTATGCAAAGACCTAGAATGTAGGCTTCATACTCTTCCATATTGTTCGTACATCGGAAATTGAGCTTTGCTGCTATCAGGTAATGCTGACCCATTTTTGAAACCAATACCGCTCCTATTCCTGAACCTTTATAATTAAGTACACCATTGAAGAACATTCTCCATCTTGAGTAGATTTTGACTGTGGTTTCTTCAATCGTCATCACTTTCTCGTCCAGGAATACGTTCTTAGTGGTTTAAACTTTTCATCGACCAGAGTTTTTTGCTAACAAATTGGCCAATACCTAGACCTTGAAAGCGTCTGGACCATGTATGTGATGTCTAATTCTCTTATAAGCATTTTCCACTTGGCCAATTTCCCTATAGGCATGGGCTGACAAAAGATGTATTTCAAATGATCAATCTTGGAGATTACGTGAGTAGTGTAAGCCGATAAGTAGTGTCTCAGCTTTTGCGCTATCAATGTTAGAGCACAACATGTCTTCTCTATCAAGGTGTACCTCAACTCATAGGCGGTGAACTTTTTACTGAGATAGTGATATATCGCTCTTTATTTCCAGTTTCATCGTGTTGTGCCAACATGCATCTGAATGCATTATTCTATACATACAAATAAAATAACAGTGGGCTCCCTAGTCTAGGAGGGACCAAGACTGGCATATTGGAAAGTTATCTCTTGATGGTGTCAATTTTTTTTTGCCACTCATCCGTCCATTTAGTAGGTGCATCCTTTTTCAATAACCTGAAGATGGGCTCCATAATTATTGTAGACTGCGCTATGAAACGTCCAATGTAGTTCAACCTTCCCAGAAAACTCATGACGTCTTTCATAGTCTCTGGCGGTGGAAATTCTTGAATGGCTTAGATTTTTGAAGGATCTAGTTCTATGCCACTGCGGTTGACTATAAATCCCAACAGTTTTCCAGCAGTCACTCCAAACGCGCACTTGACCAGATTTAGCTTCAGATTGAACTTTCGAAGTCTATCGAAGTACTTTCGCAAGTGCATGATGTGATTTGATCTCTCTCGTGACTTGATTATGACGTTATCCATATAGACTTATATCTCTTTGTGCATCATGTCGTGGAAGATAATGGTCACTGCTCTCATGTAAGTTGCGCCAACATTCTTGAGGCCGACGACATTACACGGTAGTGGTATACTCCCCACATAGTGATGAAAGCTATTTTCTGTGCGTCTTCTTCACTCATCAGGATTTGATGATATCCGACAAAGTAATCCACAAATTAATATAACTTTTTCTTCACACAGTTATCGATGAGTATGTGAATATTCAAGAGTGGAAAGTTGTCTCTGGGACTGGCTCTATTGAGGTCCCGGTAGTCTACAAAAATTTGAATTTTTTCGTCTTTCTTTGGTACATGCATGATATTAGACAACCATGTGGGATGCAGTTACTTCCACCACCCCGACTTTATCTATTTCTCGACCTCATCCTTGATTCTTATGATCAGATCTGGTTTGAATTGTCGAATTTTCTGCTTGATTGTTGTGAAACCCTCATTGATGGGTAGCTTGTAAGCCACTATGCTTGTGCTTAACCCGGGTATATCTGCGTATGACCATGCAAATATGTCGACATATTTCTTTAGCAGATTTATCAATTCTTCTTTCTGGGACGCTTCCAAATGCGCACTTATCCCGGTTTCCTTAACTGTTTCCTTATCCCTGAGGTTGATTTCCTCGGCTTCGTCCAAATTAGGCTTCTACCTATTTTTATATTGATCTTCTTCATCAATGATATCCTCTGATAACTCAGTTTCCTCGTCGTATTCCTGAGATTCTCTTTCTTCTCTATCACTTGACTCACTCGTCTCGCGACATGTCATGACATTATGAGTTATTTTATTATTATTACTGAAAATAAGGAAAAGCATTGTTAGTGTATAAAAACATATTAATAAAATAAAAGACTATTTTTTCACATAAACTAAGGCTTTCATTAATTTTTATAATGAAAGTACAAACTTAGTCCTGACTCGGATCAACATAGAGTCATTTCTATTTTCAATGTTACAAGGAAAATAAACATGCAATTGGTGAATGCTCGGGCCTTAGCTAATTTTGACTGATTTTTTGAAAGCAGATTTAAATTCATCATCTCTGCCAAGAAGCCAAGAGCAAGGTAGAGGTAAAGTTGGATAGTTGCTCGCTCGAATCATCATTGTGGATGGTGGGCGCTTCAGAGCATTCCTCCCGTATCATGACACACTCTTTCTCTTGGAACATCATCCCTAAACCCTCTTAAACGTCTCCGCTGTTGTGCATGGGTATCCTGATTGGGAATGATTGGTACAGATTCAGAATCGGCTTTCATAACTATGGAGGACCCCTCCTCTTCTGGTCAGCATCAGAGGCTTTTTCATAGGGATGTCAGTGGGGCGGGTAAATGCTGGTATCGCCCCGCAGCCGCTCCAGTTGGGTCGGGTATCGGGTATTGAGCAAGCAAATAAAAAATGAAAGAGGTAATATAGACTAATGAATATTCTCTTGGTCTGAAAATGTCATAACTATCTGCACCCATCTTTTTTCAAATAAAAACACAGCTAGCATATGTAGCATACTAAAACAACAAAATGGTCCAGTCATCCTATTTTCTAGCATTAACTCTTGATGACTATAGCAGAGAATCTCAAAGGATTAACCAAGTAGCAAACTTTTATCCTTATATCCAATAATGTTATCATATCAAAAAAACAATATTTGCTTTTACTACTGTTATTTTTTGTGAAGCGTGTTGATTAGAAACCAGAACTAGAGAATAATAAGCAATTGAACCTCAATTGTTAAAGTTCCCTTCATATGCATATAGTATTACTTTTTACATGATTTTATCAACTATAATAAGAGAACTAAACAAGTGTTGTATTTTAAGGAAATATACATAGAGATTCTCCTAAAGTTCCTGAAGCACTTGATTAAACTGAATTGACAAATGGGGAGATTGTGTATTTTAATAGAGGAGGAAATACTTGGTACCTGTGTAGAGACGAGGACTTGTCAAAGCATCAAGGCGAGTAGACGGGTATGCGGGTACCCAACGGGTGGTGAGGCGAGTAATGGGTACCCGCCGGGTAAGTGTGGCGAGGGCAGGTGTAATCCTATACTAGCCAGGCGGGTACGGGTGGAGAAATTACTACTCGTGATGGGTGGTGGGGCGGGTGTGGGGGTGGGTTATAGGTGGCGGGTACGGGTATGGGGTACCCTTCCCCCGCCCCCGCCCCGCCCCATTGACATCCCTACTTCTTCAAGATCTAGGATATACCCAAGGCCAAAGCAATAACTATTTTATGGGATAGACACCGGTTCTTTAATACCTTGGAGCTCTCTGCCAAAATCTTTGCCGGGTTCTAACCCATTCTGAATCATCTTATAAACTGGTGACATAGGACTCTCTTTGTCGTCCCTTTTGTGGGCATCTCTCACAAGTTCTACCACATGAAAATCCGTATCTTTAGGGATTTCCACGATTACTGGCACATAGTTATTGGGGTAGTTGTGAATGCTACATGCTATATGAATTACCACGTCATGGTTCTCCCATATAAACTTTAATGACTGGTATAGGGATGATGGTACCACTCTGACCATGTGTATCGAAGGCCTGTACAATAGTAGATTGTAATTGGTTGTGATTGCCATGACTTGGAACTCCGTAGTGAACTCGGCGGGCTCCATTTGGATGTTGAGGTCTATCTCGCCAATAGACTCATGATGTGCCTTATTGAAATCCCTCACGTTGGTATGGCTCTGGCGTATTTTTCCAACGTCATAACCCAGTTGCTTGTGTTTAGATTCGGGGCATATGTTGAGACCTACCCTATTGTCAACATGTACTCGAGTTGTGACTTTGTCCCTATATTTGACAGTGATGTAGACAACTTTGTTGTGGTTGTTCTTTCTTTTGGCAACTCATCTAGAGTGAAGGAAATCTGGTGGGCGTCCATGACGTGGAGTAGTGCCATTATCAATTTCTGACTCTGGCGTATTTTTCCAACGTCATAACCCAGTTGCTTGTGTTTAGATTTGGGCATATGTTGAGACCGACCCCATTGTCGACAAGTACTCGAGTTATGACTTTGTCCCTATATTTGACAGTGATGTAGACAACTTTATTGTGGGTTGTTCTTTCTTTTGGCAACTCGTCTAGAGTGACGGAAATCTGGTGGGCGTTCATGATGTGGAGTAGTGCCATTATCGATATCTGGGCTGGCGTCTTCTTTAAGTGTTCAACGATGGAATATTCTTTTGGCCGCATCTTGTGCCAGAAGTCCTCGGCCTCTCCCTCAGTGATGGGCCTTCGTTGGTTTCCTTCTTTTCGGGGCGCTCCATGTGTCATCTCTTCAGGAGTATAAAATTTCCCTAATCTCATCATTCCATGAGCTACCGATGCATTGATGGAAAACTCTTTTCTTGGGGATCGGACTATCTCCTGCGATACTTGAGCCATGAATGGTGTGAGGATTAACACTTTAAATTATGGCCGCTCTTGTAGAGTAAGAGAGGCGACTGTTTGTTCCAGACTTTCAATGGACTCTTGGATCGATGGCTTACATACAACCCAATCTTCTTCCCGTTCAATCATGTGGATATGGTTAGCACCATGATTAGGCAGAGGATTGGTGTTCACATTTGGCGATGCTATTTCCAAGATAATTTTCTTTTGTCAATCAGGTCATGTATCTTATGTTCCAAATTGATACAATCTTCTATACTGTGTTCGCTTCCTCTAGAGTGGTATGCACAAGTCTGATCAGCTCTATAGAAGCGACTTCCTGGGTTGGCATATTTTGGCGGGATAGCATGGATAATCCCAACAAGAATCAATCTCTCGATTAACTTGGTTCGAGTTTCGAGGAGCGGAGTAAACATCATTGGAGGCTTTTTCTCAAAGTTCAGACCTGGTAAATCATACATAGCAAGAGGCGGCTGATTTTGATGATTATGATGGTTTTGGGGCACTTGATAAGCAGGTGCAATAATTTGATAGTTTGGTTGTGGAGCTTGGTAAGTAGATATTGGTGTTTGGTAATTTAGATGTAGAGTTTGGTAGGCTGAAGCCGGTGTTTGATAGTTGGGATGTGCGTAGTATATCAGCACAGGGCTGTATGGAGATGCCATATAATTTCTCGAAGGCAGTGATTGATATATGTCGAAGGAAGATTGTGATCCTTCCTTCTTTCGGCTTCTTAGGCTGGGTGTGTGGGAGATGTTTTCCACATCCTCTTTCTTCTTCTTTGCGGCCCTGGTAGTGCTTTATTGGCCAACCTTATTGGCTACGCTAACAATCCTTCCTGATTTGAGGCCATCCTCTATCGCCTCCCCTATTTTCACCAATTCAGAGAATGACCTCTCGACCATAGATATCATGTGGTCATAGAAATTTGATTCTTGTGATCGGATGAAGACAAAAGCTAGATTTTCCTTGCTCATTGACGGCTATACTCGGGAGGCTTTGGCCCTCCATCTACTCGCGTATTCGTAGTAGTTCACGGTAGATTTTTGCTTGACTTTCTCTAGGTAGTAATGGTCAGGAACAATCTCTACATTGAAAGATAATCTTTCCATGAAGGATCCCGCCATGTCTTCCCAGGTGTCCCAACGGTGTATGTCCTAGGCTGTGAACCATTTTGATGCTTCTCTCGTGAGGCACCGGCTAAACAACCTCATGATTAAAACTTGGTTTTTCTTGATCCTGACTAGTTGGTTGCAATATGCTCTCAGATGAGCTTTGGGTTTCCCTGTCCCGTTGAATAGTTCAAACTTTGACACCTTGAAGCCTTTAGGAAAGTCTAGGTCCAGATGCATGCATATATTGTCATAACTTAGGATTGTTGACTTATGAGAGCCTCTGTTGGATTTCTCGAGCATGTCTACCACCTTCACCACCATTCCCTATCCCTTCTGTCTTGTTCAGCCTTCTAAGCCTTTTTTATTTCTTTATAATAGTCGAGTGAATGAGAATGATTGGGGTGTGGTAAGATACTGTGGGATATGTTGGACGGTTTTTGGGATTGCCAGTAGTTCTAGGTGTTTGATGAGTGGCAGGTTTTGGGTGTATACTAGGATCATCATAAGTAGGTGGTGCCTGATCTAGAAGTCTCGGGTAAGTGAGTGGCATTTAATGGAGGTGGGGTTTGGTATGAGGTACCTATATGGGTATTGGTGGCTGGGTATTAGTGCTCGGGTACTGGTGAGCTCATGGATGGAAAAGGCAGTGGAGGCCTCCTCGTTTCAGTGGCTGCATCCCTGGCAGCGTTGATGCAGAACTGAAACTGGATATAACTGAAGAAAAAGCTAAATAGGTACAATAAGCTGGAAAGGAAGTTGCCCTTTCTGGCCCCTGGGCGAGGGACCCGGCGGATTCCTGGGCCTTGACGAATGGCCGACCACCTTTTACGTTAGAAGAGCAAAAGGCCATTTTTTGTTTATTGGGAGACTGAATGAAAAAAGGCTTTGTCAAGCAGGCATGATTGTCACGTTGATCGATAGTTGAGAAATACTATCTCCGGGCCTTATTTATTATTATTAAAAGGGGAAAGGGCCCAATCGAGTTAGCTAGTGTTGAGTGAAAGGGATAGTTTTTTTTTATTCCTAGCCAGAGAAATGAAACGAATCTCGAGATCCAACATTTTCTTCTATTATATAGAAAGGCGTAAGGGCGAATGCCTATTTAGCGCCTTTCCAAAGGTAAGCGGTTAGGTTGACTTTGGAAAGGCTACTAAGGAACGGGTGAAGAATGAAAATCATTTCGTGCTTTTAACCCAACTCAAGCCGAAGAAACTTATTCAAGGGTCATTTCTGCTTCCAGAGACCGCTCTCTCATTGGCGCCTTTAAAGACCGGCCATTGTCGGACTCTTCTTTCCCCATTCAAAAGGATTTTATCTAGTCTGGCCCAGATACAATGTTGACCGATTTGAGGCTCCCGAACCGTACGCGAGCTGTCTCGTAAGACTCTTCCTAAGAACTTTCCGCCCCCTCTCTTTATTAACTACTTAAAGAGTGAAGTGAAACTACCAAAAAAACTAGGGTAAGCCAATGTGATCATGACATTCTTCACGACCTGTTCCTGGAGGTCCACAATATTATTAAATAGTAAATCAATCACGTCTTTGTGATGTGAAGGATTCTGGAGGTCTTGAGGTGTGGAGTCCTCTATGACCAGAGCGTCTTTATTACACGCGTCTTCCGACGTACCAGTCATTTTTTCTCGATTCTGCTCTCTAGGGGATACTGCTACTACTTTTGATCACGTGAAGTATGCCAGCGTGACACAACACATATCGACCCCCTTTTTTAAGAAAAGAAAAACTCAAAGGCAAATGACGTTTGTAACGTTAATGAAAGTAATAGCATAAGATATCACATATAAGTTGCATAGAAAGCATATAGACTCATGCGTTTGATCCAAACTCTTGATCGATTTTCCATTTCAGGGGTATTTTGGTCATTTTGGCCATTTCAGGTTTTGGTTTGAAAGTCTATGGTTAATTTTCTACAACGACGTCGTTGAGAATGAAATTCTTCTCAATGGAGGGGATTATAATATATATAATATAGAGGCAGAGTCTTATGTACATATCCCTTCGCGGGAAATCAGGCCCTTCCATAGTTCAGGTTACACATAAATTATCCTTAATTTCATTCTACCCAAACAGTTTCCCAAACCAGGCCTGATAAGGGCTTCCTACGTATCCTCTTTGGGACATCAGGTCGGACGTAGTTTCTTTTATTTAAAGAGGGAGGGGATAAAATTTTGATTGAAAATAAAAGGGGACGCCTAAATTACCCAAAAGATGACTTCTCCTTGAAGCCATGACGGGTCATCGTCCTTACGATTGTGCATTCTCCCGGTGGATTTTCTCAGTAGTGCGGGGTAGAACTACCCCAAATCTGACCGATGTTGACTAAATGCTCCAGCTTAAAGTTAAAAGCCTCATATTTTTCTATGTCGTGTCTTAGTTCCCTAGAGTGGTAAAACCAGATTTTCATCTTTCAAGTATCGGCGGCGGGTTTCCAAGTAGACTTGATTGGTCGACCTTACCGGTGCTAGTTAGGATAGAGAAAAGGCTCGCGTACGAGTCTTCAAATACAGTGAAGTTGTAGCATCAAGCTTGGGTGTCAATGGTGATTCCTTCACTAGGAATAATGGGATCGTAAACCAGTAGGGACTGTAGTCCCCACAAGTTACAGATAACCTTCTCGTTAATCAACCTTATGATTTTCCTCTTGAAGTCCAAGCACTCGTCTATGGTGTGGCCAAGCCGGTTCTTATTAAAGAGGCATCTCTTATGTGCGTAGATGGATGCACAGGTTAGGAGAACGTCGGGGCTGAAACCCGATGCTCTGATAACTTGCAGTCCTTCTTACATTTCAACGTTTCACATCGTTTTAGGTGCGACTCTGAAAGGCGAAGTGCGGGCTTTGAGGGAAATCACCTACCAAATAGGAGATGATGTGTGAGATGGCTTTAGCTAAGTCAATCTTTGTGTCAATCTTGCGAATCTTTGCCCGGAGCTACTCCTCGGTCACTTTGTCGCTGACCAAGTAGACAATGGGTGACGTGGCACTTTGGCTATCTGGAGTAACCAACAACCTTTAAATGAGGTGTAAATTTAGTTTAGTTTTGGTATTTTCTTGTGTTTTTCTTTTGGGTTGGTGTCCGGAATGTGAAACCAATCAAGAGTTTGGACGAAACACATGAAAACATATAAGCAGTTATATCACGTAATCACATTGAAAATTATAATATTCGCATTTCTAAACCTCGTTGCTCCAAGGTTTTCTAATAGTTTAAAGTATAATCGTGCCAAATATTGATTTAAATCATTGCCCAATAATCATTTTCATTAATAATAAGGTTTTCCCAGGTGGGGTTATAAAAACATGAATAAAACAATAAATGAAATCATAATAAGTCACCTCCAGTGGCGGATGATGAAACTTTGTCTGTCCGAGCTTTCTTTGCCTTTCGAAGGGCAATCTGAGTCCGAAGATGAGTAGACATCAACAACGAATTAACTCACAAACCTTTCTCTATGAAAGTCATAGGTGCAGTCTCGTCCATGACTCTCCTCTTCTGAGCATCTAAATCCTCTAAACACTCATAAGTGAAGTCTAACTCCTCTGTCAAACTAGCTATGATAGTCTGATCATACTCCATCTTCTCTAGGTACTTGGCATCTCTATCATCAGCCTGTCTCTTAATGCGGCATGCCTTGATCTCGGCCTTTGAATCCCTGTCATGATTACACTTATAGCCCTTGGGCCCCATAGTGAGGGTGCCTTGCAAGTGTGATCTTAACCAATCTACACAGTCTTCATCACAACCCAGGCGAAACACATCCTCGGCTAGAGTCTTTGGACCCCATCTTACTCGACCCTTCCACTTTAGGATGATGTCAGTAACCCCCTTATCCTATCTTTCTCGTAGTCGACCACATACTCCCCCATGTTCCCTACTTGGGGTATCACTTGTCTTCTATTGAATTGTCTTAGAACCCTAATAGGTGCATATGGTCGGGTTCCCCAGATTCCCATAAGTGGCAAGAAAGAGCATTTTCTACCTCTCACTACTATGGTCTCGAATATAAAGTCGGGGAATCTCTACTGAATGTTGTCCTCTCAGTGTCTAGAAAAGATAAAAGTTCACTCCTCTTTGATTTGGTTCTCAAAATTTGGGCAAGTTCTTGTAGGTGTCCTAGACAGTTCGTTACTTCTCTTTGTTGTGGGGCATCTAGCCACGACCACTATAATCTCAGCAACTTGGGTGCGTCAATAACCATATCAAACTTGAGGTTGATATGCATCTATAAAATATAGCACAATTAATTTTCCTCTCAAAGGACAATGTTTTATCACATATGGCACAATTAATGCTTTCACATACAAGTAATTGGATACGGTGCCGTTGAATCATAGACCGTCAAGACATGAGGTATTTAACCTAATGAGTCTAGATACGTCTAAAATATCTGAACCCGTCTAGGTTAAAATCCGCTAGTTTAGTAGGGATTTGGCTTTGTTCTATCCTAGGTAAACTAGAGTGGTTTAGCAAATTACTAAGTGACCCGAGCAGACTACTCAGGGTGAACTGTTGTCGACTGTTGGACGACCGCGAATCAACTCTGTCTTCAACGTGTTCCAAAGTTTGATTTTTTACTGGAGGATGATTGTGAAATCGC
This sequence comes from Anisodus acutangulus, assembly GCA_029783415.1. Taxonomy (NCBI): domain Eukaryota; kingdom Viridiplantae; phylum Streptophyta; class Magnoliopsida; order Solanales; family Solanaceae; genus Anisodus; species Anisodus acutangulus. Next base: position 195,240 of record CM056501.1, read on the forward strand.
ATAATCATTTTTGTGCATTGATGCGAGTGTGTGTGCGTGCCATTTGGAGGAATATGAGATGTATGAATGACAATTATAATTACGAAAATTTAAACGCATAAGTAATTTATACCATTTAAAACATGTTGTATTGGAGCTCTTATGGTTAGAACCTAGGTTTACCCCAGCGGAATCACCATCTGTTACAGTTCACTTTTACGCAAAGGCATAAAAGCTACTAAGAGGTTGTTGGTTCTCTACGTCGGATAATTATTTTTAGAGTAACCACCTAATTTATAAATTAGGAAAATCGAGTTAAAACAATTTATTTAGAAAGTCCGTGAAAATCCTTTTTAAACCAGAGTCAAGGTAAGAGTTCTGGTGATCTACAGGAAAAGATGTTAGACACCCCGGTATTAAGGATTCGTATAATTCAGTTGACCTTCGAGTTCTATAGCATGTTTAAAGTTTATGAATTGCTTAAAATGTTTAACTTTTCCGCAAAATTTCATGTCATTCATTTATCTCAAATTCAAAGGAGTTTTGAAAAAAATGAAGGAGTCAAATTTTGCCTAAAATGGTTCGTATAGGGGTAATTTAATCAACTTATTTTCGAACTAAGAACACTCAAGAATTAATTTCAGTAGAACTCCAACTATTTAGTCCAATAAGTTGTCCAATATTCCTTATACACTTTTGAAATTTTTTATATTGAGAAGAGTAATTCTTTTGAAATGACAAGTTTTGGCTTTAAAGAGAATATAAACATATTTTTTCTTTTACATGCTATTTCACCAATGTCAATCAGTATTCTACAACTTATCCAAACTGAAACATTAATTCAAGTTCGAAAAAGGGTTTGATTTTTCTTTTGAAGAAGTCATTTAGTTGGACTCAACCCAAAACAGTCCAAAGCAATCTTCATCCGATTTGATTAACTTTAAAGGCCCATTTAAGAATCTGTTTCTTTATCAAAAAGTTAATTCTGTTTTCCTTTTAAAATGGTCCATTTAACAAAACAAAGCCCAGGTGTTTAAAAAAATGTGCACAGTCCAATTTGATCAACCCAGTCCAATTTTTATCCAAGTTTAATCTCATTTCATCTCTTAAAACCAATTTAAAGTTCAAAATATTTTCAAAATATTTTCAAATCTTTTTGAAATCAATTTGGCGATTCTAAACTAAACGATATACGTATCGTTTGGCTATCCTAAGCCGTAACCATAAGAGGTTCCAATATATATAAAGTATGTTTATACAAGTATTATATATTAATACATAAACATATAAAAATTGAAAGGAGGAAGAGTTTAGGCCGGTGGACCTACCTAAGCCCACCAACTACTATTTTCACTCATAGTTGGGCCTTCATGCGCAGCTACAATATCGAACTCGATCAATAAAGGAAGGTTGGGCCTTTGGCCCAACAACTTTGGAGATGCAGCAGCCCAAGTGGCCTGTCGTGGTGGTTAGAAGGAAAAAGGAAGAGGAAAAAGAAAGCACAAGTTAGAAGGCACCCACACCTATCTAATTTAAATGCATTTATCTAAATAATGTAAACAAAATATAAATAACAGTCAAATAACATTCAAGGCCCAATTTAAAATAAATAAAGACAACCCAACTATATGAGATAATGGGGCAAGAGTAAGAAGGGTGGGTTGGATACATAGTCGACCAAGGCATATGGAACTAGTCCAAATTAGTCGGCTAATAGTAGCGTAAGGGAGGAGATACGAAGTAGACGAATGATGAGCCAGGCTCATATGTAAGTGTTCAAAAGAAACAAAACTGATACACATTAGGGTATACTCGACTGATATACTTGGTATATTAAATATACTGGTATACAGTCAGTATACTCCTTTGTATATTACAACATGGCTCAACACACACTTTTAAGAAAGGGGAAAACAATTTGTAATCAAGTATGGCACAAACAAGTTTTCAACTCCCTTCTTCCTAGCATTTTCTTTTCTAAGACAAATAATTTTAAACTTGATCACCAATTCACCACTGAAAATCCAACTCTAGCTATACAGCAAAAGCAACAACTAATATGCATACAATGTAACAGACATGCTTATGCTACTTCACAGATTCTTAAATTCATACTACATGGACCAATTTGACATACAAGAACAACATCATTCATAAAAAGAGATGGATCCTATGTAACATAAAATATACTTAACCATTTTTGTACAGTTTAACACCTAATCCAACAGGAAAGAAAATGCCAAGTTAAATGTGTTGAAGCCACTTTTAGGCAAGGCTAACATGCTCCCCTTCTTTAGGATAGTGTTTAGAAAAACCAACATAGTAATTGGACAAGTTTCTAGTATGGCACTTTTAGGCAAGGCTAACATGCTCCCCTTCTTTAGGATAGTGTTTAGAAAAACCAACATAGTAATTGGACAAGTTGCTAGTATGGCACTTTTAGGCAAGGCTAACATGCTCCCCTTCTTTAGGATAGTGTTTTGAAAAACCAACATAGTAATTGGACAAGTTGCTAGTAAACAAGACAATCATGATAGGATAAAAACTCAGTTCCCATTATCAGGCTAACTCTGGACTAAACTATTAAACATGCTCTCTACAATTAAACTTAGGACCACATCTAGTCACTTAGCAGTTTAGCAGTCTGTCATGATAATGCCTTTTAATCCAATTCATGAAATAAAAGCTCTCACACGATGCATTAGTAGAACAGTTATACACAACAGCCTCATATATCTCACTAAGGCTCAAGCAGTGTGTCAATCAGAGTATGAGACAGAGAAATCATAACATTTTAGGCAATGAAGAATCACACTGGCATTTAGGGAAGCAAGAATGGGCACAAACTCAATTCTAAGGTTAGGATTCTTATCCTTATTTCACAAGACAAACATGAACAATCAGATTAAGTCTTTTGTAACCATTATTCTAAGTGAGCAGACATGTTCCAACTCAGTTTGCCTTTTAAACGAGATCACAGAAAATAGCATTAAGCATGGCAACACTAAACTTCCAGTTTTAAGCTAAGTAGAGATTAACTAAGGTGGTTCAAATATCAGGTTTTCCCTAACAGATGCTAAAATAAGTGACTAAACTTCAAATTAGCAATTTTGGCATGGACACACAAGTAGATGCAAACAGTCTCCTAACATGATATTGTTGGAAATTTGCCTTTGGCGGGAGTTGCGACCGACCAACTTTAACGGATTAAACACTAGTGTTACGTATGTTGGAGAATTCGGTTCTTCACACATGCATGATCTACTAAGTACGTAGATAACCGTAGGGCCAAGAATCGTCAAATTTCATTGAGAAATGAAAGAGATATTGGTCCACGAAGTGAGGTGTTTGAAGCATGGAAAGTGTGGTGTTGTGTTCAATTCTCCCTCATCGGTAGAGGAAGAAAGAATTGTTGTGTATATAAGACTTGAAATTGGTTTGGGGTTTGGGACCCCAAGGGATATCCCATGTGTTTAAAGGAGGGAGGACCTAGATGTGCTTCGGTTCGAGGAAAGACCACACGCGCGCCGCCCGTCAGGTCCGGTTCCGGGTTCATGGGTTCATGGGCCTTCTGATATTATCTTTTTGGGCCAGAAAACTTTTCCAGAAGTACAGTTTGATCCCAGAAGCTTCAGATGTACAGTTTGGAACCAGAATTCTTTCAGATGTACAGTTTGATCCCTGGAGTTTCAAGATGTACAGTTTGGTCCCTGAAGTTTCCAGAAATTCATAATTTTGGCAGACACGAACAGAAACGTCCAGCACTCAATTCAGCCATTTAGTTTGGCTGAATTACACCTCCTATAATGGCATCCGTTGGTATTTCTCTCCTTTAATTTGGTGGCTTTACTACCTCCATAATGGTCATTATTTGGCCAATAATGGCTGTTATGGAGGCAGTCAAACAGTCCCTTCCTCACCTATATAAACACCCCTTACACCATTGTTGAGACACACTTGATATACACGAAAATATACTACCAGAAAATCAGTTCTTCCTATAACTTCCTAGCATAATTTCATTATTCAATATTCTTCACGGTATCTCTTGAGTTTCCTTTGCTCAATTGTTCCATTGCTGTTTTATCTTGGGAGATGAATTGTCCGGGACGTATAAAGGATACATACGGGGCAATATTGTCTTAAGGACAGAGTGCCACACTCGACTCAGCAAAAATCAAAGCAGTTTCCGGTCTTCTTGTTCAACAAATATTGTAATTTCAGTTTTGTTGTTATATTGTAATTTTTAGTTTTCTAGTTGAATTGTAATTTCAATTCTTACATAAGCAGTTACTTGTAATTTCCGTTTCTTGCAAATCCTTTGTAATGCCAACAACTTAAGACAATATTGTGCTTACGGTAACTGCAATAACATGGCTTGAAATATGACTGATGTTGCTGCTACTGCTGCTGCCTCTCGAGGCAACGTTGCTGCCTTCCCCGCCACTGCCGCTACTGGCCAAGACAGTAACTCCGCCGCCTTCACTACTGCTGCTGCGGCTCCTGTTTAAGGTAGTAACACTGCTGCCTTCCCGTCTGTTGGAGCTCCACCCTCTTCTTCACACCACCATGATCGCCCTGAAAAGTTCATGGGATCAGAATTTAAAAGATGACAGCAAAAGATGCTGTTCTACTTAACAGTTATGGGCATGGCCCGGTTCCTTACGGAAGATCCTCCACAAGCTGGAGATGAAATGGACTCTTCGCCCGCTCAAACGGGTGAAGGGGGCCTTGGTATCCATGTCATTAACGGCATAAAGATGGTTCGTGATGCGTGGAATCATAGCGATTTCATGTGCAAAAACTATATACTGAATTGCTTGGCAAACCCTCTCTACACGGTCTATTCTACCGTTGGCACTGCCAAAGAGCTGTGGGAAAAACTGCAAAAGAAGTACAACGCACAAGATGCGGGTACTAAGAAGTTCATCGTTGGGAAATTTCTAAAATTCCAAATAGTGGACAACAAGACAGTGATGTCCCAAGTCCAGGAATTCCAAATGATTTTACATCACCTGGATTTGGAAGGACTGAAGCCAAACGAGCAGTTTTTGGTTGCATCACTGATTGAAAAGTTACCTCCTTCATGGAATGAGTTTATGAGTTACTTGAAACTCAAGACAAAGGAGATGACCTTTGAAGAGCTTGTTATCAAACTGCAAATCCAGGAAGATAATAAGAAGACCTTGCCAAAGGGTAGACAACATGCTGAGGCAAAGGCAAATCTGGCTGAGGCCAAAGGGAAAACAAGCAACAAGCGGAAGTTCCACAAAGACGGCAAAGCCCCCGCAGCGGAGACGTTCAGAGGTAACTGTCATCACTGTGGGAAACCTGGTCATAGGATCAAGGAATGCCGCAAGCTCAAGACTGAGCAACAACAGAAAGCCAAGTTGAAAGGCAAGGCTCAAACTAACGTCATCAAGGACACGCTCCTAGATGGCATGATTGAGGATCTCTCGGCCGTGGTGCTAGAAGCCAACTTGGTTGAGAATCCGATGCAATGGTGGGTGGACAAAGGTGCAACAAGACACATCTGTTCCAACAAAGATGCCTTCTCAACGTACACTCCGGTCTCCGACAAGAAGCTGTTCATGGGCAACAACGCTTCTTCGGACGTGCTAGGGATTGGAAAGATGGTCCTGAAGATGACTTCCGACAAGGAACTCACTCTGAAGGAAGTGATGCACGTCCCAGAAATTAGAAGAAATTTAGTTTCTGGACCTTTATTGGTTAATGCTGGTTTTAGGCTAGTGTTTGAATCCAATAAGTTTGTACTCGCTAAAAATGGCACATTTGTAGGGAGAGGCTTCGTCTGTGAAGGCCTCTTCAAAGTGAATGCCATGTCTATATTGCGTCAAGGAAATAAAGTTGAACCTTTTTCTTATTTGCTTGAGTCTTCTAATTTATGGCATCATAGATTAGGACACGTTAACTACAAGTCTATTCAAAGGCTGGTAAAGATGGAGTTATTTCCATCTATTGACGTAAACCCTCAACATAAGTGTGAGGTGTGCGTAGAGGCAAAACTTACTTAGCTTCCTTTTCGATCCGTCGAAAGGAATACCGCTCCTCTAGAAGTTATTCACACAGATATATGTGATTTGAAGTTTGCACAAACTAGAGGGGGGAACAAGTACTTTGTGACATTTATAGATGATATCACAATGTATTGTTACCTTTACTTGTTAAAAAGTAAGGATGAAGCCTTTGAAGCGTTTCGACGTTACAAAGCAGAAGTTGAGAATCAACTTAGCCTACGGATTAAATCCATTCGTAGCGATAGATGTGGAGAATATGTAGCGCCTTTTGAGGAATACTGTGCCCAAGAAGGCATTATTCATCAAACGACGGCTCCATACTCACCTCAATCAAACGGTGTGACGGAACGTAAGAACCGCACATTAAAGGAAATGATGAATGCCTTGCTTATCAATTCCGGTCTTCCCCAAAACATGTGGGGAGAAGCCGTCCTTACCGCTAATATGATTCTTAACAGAGTCCCACATAAGGGTAAGGACAAAACTCCATATGAATCATGGAAGGGAAAGAAACCCACCTACAAATACTTTAAGGTGTGGGGTTGTTTGACAAAGGTTGAAGTACCCAAGCCAAAGCAGGTCAAGATTGGGCCTAAGACTGTAGATTGCATATCCATCGGATATGCAAATAACAGTAGTGCTTATCGCTTCTTAGTGCATAAGTCAGATATTTCAGATATCCACCAGGGTACAATAATGGAATCAAGGAATGCACTATTCTTTGAAAGTACCTTTCCTAGAAAGGAAAAAGACATAACCTCTCTCAAATGAAGTTATGCACAAAGCTCTCAAGAACCAGAGTCCTTGATCGCCCGGATCTGAATGGTTGAATCTAGCGAATCTCGAGGTGGTGAACATCCTAATCTAGTGTTCCAGATTCTCAGAACTTGGAGACTCCAGAGACGGATCTAAGGCGAAGTAAAAGGGCCAGGAAGGATAAATCCTTCGGTCCTGACTTTGTAGCTTATATGGTTAATGATGAACCAAGGACAATTGCTAAGGCGTTGTCAACTCCAGAAGCACCGCTCTGGAAATAAGCTATTGAGAGTAAAATAAGCTCCATTCTGCATAACTATACTTGGGAGTTGGTTGATCTTCCTCCGGGAAATAAACCGTTGGGGTGTAAGTGGATACTCAAACGGAAATACAAAGCAGATGGGTCTATAGACAAGTACAAAGCCAGGTTGGTAGTCAAGGGCTATCGGCAAACAGAAGGCTTTGACTACTTTGATACCTACTCCCCGGTATCCCGGATGACATCCATACGGGTATTCATTGCGATCGCAGCTTTGCGTGACCTTGAGATACACCAAATGGACGTCAAGACAGCCTTCCTAAATGGTGATTTGGAAGAAGAAATTTATATGGACCAACCCGAGGGGTATGTGGTTCAAGGGCAAGAGAAGAAAGTCTGTAGACTTGTCAAATCTCTGTACGGGCTGAAATAAGCCTCGAAATAATGGCACAAAAAATTTGATAGTACTCTACTATCGAAAGGGTTCGCCATTAATGAGTGTGATAAATGTGTTTACACGAAAGGTAACTCTGACTCATTTGTTATGATATGCCTGTATGTAGACGACATGTTAATCACAGGAAGCAATCCTAGGGTAATCCTAGAGACTAAGAACATGTTGAAACAATGCTTCGACATGAATGATATGGGTATCACAGATGTCATCTTAGGGATTAAAATCTCTAAGACGTCTGACGGACTGGTCTTATCTCAGTCTCACTACATCGAGGATGTTTTGAGAAAGTTCGAGATGTTAGACAGTTCACCGATAAAGTCACCAATGGATACAAATCAAAAGCTTGATAAAAATCTTGGAGCACCTGTATACCAGGAGCGATATGCATAGGTGATCGGTAGTTTGATGTATATAACAAACTGCACCCGACCTGATATTGCTTACGCAGTCAATAAGTTGGCTAGGTTCACCTGTAATCCGAGTGATAATCACTGGAAGGCGTTGAATCAGGTATTACAATACCTGAAATACACGTTAAATTATGGGCTGCATTATTCGAGATATCCAGCTGTACTAGAAGGGTACAGTGATGCAAACTGGATATCTGATATAGAGAACACCAAGTCCACCAGTGGGTATATATTTACAATTGGTGGTGGGGCTGTGTCTTGGAAATTCTCTAAGAAAACTTGCATCGCCCGATCCACAATGAAATCGGAGTTTATCGCTTTAGACAAAGCAGGAGAAGAAGCTGAGTGGCTTCATGACTTCTTAGAGGATGTTCCGTGTTGGAAAAAACCCGTACCTTCGGTAATGATCCCGCTGCGGCGATCGATCGGCTCTAGGAAGGGCACGGAATACTATGTACAACGGCAAGTCTCGTCATATTCGACGGAGGCATAAGACCGTTAGGCAACTGATCACCACGGGTATAATATCAATTGATTACATCAAGTCAAAGGATAATATAGCAGACCCATTGGCAAAGGGCCTACTCAAGGATCAGATGACTTGCCTGTCTAGGGGAATGGGCTTAAAACCCAAAATATAAGGACCAATACAGTGGTAACCCAACCTTACGAACTGGAGATCCCAGTAATTTTGTTCAATGGGAAAACGAAGTTGTAAAGGTTCAGTTGACCGCTTCAGTGGAAGTATGAGCACTTCGGATAGTGATTTCTGAAAAGAAACACCAAATCCAAAGCCGTTCACGCGATAGACGTTAAGTGCTATCTGCAGTATGGGTAAAGGTTAAGTTTTCAAAACCTGTAATGATCCTCAACAGTTGAGGTTAGGTTCTTGGGAAACTTTTAATAGTTCCTATCACTTGTGAAGTGGGGTATAGCAGGATACCTTGTAGGAGACCACCTATTTAAGTGCGAGGATGGGCCGCCTCAAAATGAACGCACTTAAGAATCCAAGACGTTGTCCATGGCCAAAACAGACAAAACATTACGAAGAAAAGAGTAAGGGAATTTGTTGTGTTGGTACCATTGACTTGGCTTACACTAAACACTGACGGTTCAAGACATCACGTTCACCGCGCAGTAAGTAAGTCCGATGGTATTCAACTATGGAAGGTTCAAAGCTGATGCTACCTCTCCTTATGCAACATCGGTCCGCTGAAATATTGCTGGAAATGAAAAAGGCACCATGTGAGTGCGCCAAAATCTCTTTCAAGAGGGAATTGTTGGAAATTTGCCTTTGGCGGGAGTTGCGACCGACCAACTTTAACGGCTTAAACACTAGTGTTACGTATGTTAGAGAATTCGATTCTTCACACATGCATGATCTACTAAGTACGTAGATAACCGTAGGGCTAAGAATCGTCAAATTTCATTGAGAAATGAAAGAGATATTGGTCCACGAAGTGAGGTGTTTGAAGCATGGAAAGTGTGGTGTTGTGTTCAATTCTCCCTCATCGGTAGAGGAAGAAAGAATTTTGTCTATATAAGACTCGAAATTGGTTTGGGGTTTGGGACCCCAAGGGGTATCCCATGTGTTTAAAGGAGGGAGGACCTAGATGTGCTTCGGTTCGAGGAAAGACCACACGCGCGCCGCCGCCGCCCGCCCGCCCGGTCCGATTCCGGGTTCTCGGGTTCACGGGTCACGGGTTCACGGGTTCACGGGCCGTGGGCTGTGGGCCTGCTGATATTATCTTTTTGGGCCAGAGAACTTTTTTCCAGAAGTACAGTTTGATCCCAGAAGCTTCAGATGTACAGTTTGGAATCAAAATTCTTTCAGATGTACAGTTTGGTCCCTGAAGTTTCAAGATGTACAGTTTGGTCCCTGAAGTTTCCAGAAATTCATAATTTCGGCAGACACGAACAGAAACGTCCAGCACTCAATTCAACCATTTATTTTGGCTGAATTACACCTCCTATAATGGCATCCGTTGGTATTTCTCTCCTTTAATTTGGTGGCTTTACTACCTCCATAATGGTCATTATTTGGCAATTAATGGTTGTTATGGAGGCAGTCAAACAGTCCATTCCTCACCTATATAAACACCCCTTACACCATTGTTGAGACACACTTGATATACATGAAAATATACAACCTGAAAATCAGTTCTTCCTATAACTTCCTAGCATAATTTCATTATTCAATATTCTTCACGGTAGCTCTTGAGTTTCCTTTGCTCAATTGTTCCATTGCTGTTTTATCTTGGGAGACGAATTGTCCGGGACGTATAAAGGATACATACGGGGCAATATTGTCTTAAGGACAGAGTGCCACACTCGACTCAGCAAAAATCAAAGCAGTTTCCGGTCTTCTTGTTCAACAAATATTGTAATTTCAGTTTTGTTGTTATATTGTAATTTTCAATTTTCTAGTTGAATTGTAATTTCAATTCTTACATAAGCAGTTACTTGTAATTTTTGTTTCTTGCAAATCCTTTGTAACGCCAACAGATATTGTGACACAGTCCTAACCATTTTGAAACACATGAGAGCCTATCATTCATTTAAAACTAACTGGATACAATAGACATGATTGCACATAGTATTTGAGACCAAATAAGGGCATGGCTTCAAAGCAACCAACACAAAGAAAGGCAGGGTCATATTGGGGCATACAAAGGGCCATTCTATTCATGATAGAAGCAGGGTTCTAATAAAGACACCTACAAGTCACGCACACATCAAACATGCTCTCATTTTTTAAAATTAACCTAACAAATACACAACTAGGCCTAAATAGAGTTGGATTCAACAAATAATGAGCAACAGCAATACAAAAACAAACACACACATCCATTTGGACCAGGTTACAGCAGATACCAAATCCAAACCCCAACATACCCATAGATTAGCAAACCACAAGCTTGAAGAAGGTTCATGAATAAAGACATCCATAGGTTCATAAACAATCTCTTTTTCACACATCAGCACATAGTAGGGCAGACTAAACAAGGTTGTTCTCATTTTTAGCTAAAACTGACCTCAGACTAAATAAGTAAGATTCACAGGTTCAAGTAACTTGTTATCTCAAAGAGTCATGTCAAAAAACTGTCATCTCAAATCAGGTTTAACATCAACTAGTCCAACAGATCCTGAAGGAGCCTTTTAGAAGTTAACGGTTCAATACTTGGGTTTCAATAAGTCATTTCAACTATCTTGGGGCCTATATATCATTCCTAAATTCATTTTAAAGGGCAGATTTACATCAAACTAGTCCTAAATGGCTTACTTACATACATACTGAGTGCATAGGCTTCTTGTTTTAATCATTTAGCAGACGACATGCTAGAGAAATAAATTTCACATAGCTGTATTATCCTAAGTCTTCCTAAGGTAGTAACAATCATTTAAGGCTAGGTGAAGTTATTTTATCCCCCCCTTAAACTTACATGAATCCCTCTAAATAGAAGCAACACCTACTTAGTGCTAAGCATTGGCCATTTCTTCAACTAAACATCATAATTTGACTTACATATGTCATGTTTTTAGTTACATTAACTTAGAATCAACCAACAAGCTCATCCATTACATATTGAACACTCTGACTTAAGTTCTACATTAACAGGCCACTAATATAACTTACAACTTCTAAATTTAAACAAAGAAAGTTCATTACACTAAAAATCATACCATGAATCACATAATCTAGTTGAATTTAACTAAATGAACAGAAATCTAAAAGGAAAAAGCTTAGAACTGAGGGGATTAAATTCGACACTTAGGGCTCCACCAAAGGGCTTGGAACCCAAATCAATCGAATAACCCAAACTAGATTGAAAATTAAGCTCTCAAAGTGATTAAAAGCTCAGAAAGTTCAATCGACGACCTTGAACAATGAGAGGTAGGGTTCAATTTATAGAACCCCCACATGTTGCTCCCAAACACACACATAAGTATACGCGGTCGTACAAGTAATATAGTGATTACCGTCAACTAAATTAAACTAATTCTAATTATCTAAACAAGAGATGAATTTCAAGGGTTATAACTATAGACTATCTAAAAATAAAAGAAAATAAATAATAAACTTTAACTAAGAAAGAGCGAGTTTTATGTTATCAATGATATGAATGTTCTAGGGTTGCGGTTGGTTCACCAATCCTATTGAGCTATCAAATTATTTATCCTTAATATGAATTATCAATGATTGCTAATTAACTGGATTATTAACTCTCATAGTATTCTCTCAAACTGCTACTCACTTATTCAAAACAGTTCGCTGCCTATATTCCTATGGAATTGACCTGTTAAGAACGCAATTCGCTTACTGTATTTAATTGAACGTGGCGCCTAGGTATATTTCTATCTTAGCCACAAATCTTAGCCCAACTGTAGGGATAATCAGATCACGCTCTCTTTAACCCTTCTCTAATCTAACAACATCTTTCCCAAACATGTATATTAGATAGTCGATAGAACTTAACCGCTGGCCAAATAATCAAGCAATTATGCATAGAATTAAAGAAACAATCAAAATTCAATAACTCATATTAAGATAGAAATAATTGTCAAACGTCAATATTCATGATTTACCACAACCCTAGAACGCGAAGTTTAGCTCCACATAGACATATAGGAAAAATAACAATTCATACAAAGAAACATAAAAACTAGTAGTAAGAAGAAGAAAAGGTAAAACCAAATTACTCCGGCCTCCACAGCGGCTCCAAGCTTTCTCTAGGTCAAAGGTTCTGAACTCAGGGTCACAAGTTATCCCAAAGCTATGTAAAGATCGTGTAAAATATGTATTTATAAGTTACGAAAAGGCTTGGGCTGTTAAAAACCAAATCTAACTCGGACAGGGAAAATTCACGGGCCCGCGCTGCTTGACTAATCATTATAACATGATGAACAATCATTAGGTAATGAATGATGTTGTCTCTCACTTGTCCCCTCTCTTTTTCTCCTTTCTTTTTTCATCCGCATTTTATTCAATTTTGCTCCAAATCTCTTCATTTTCACATCGTTTTGTTCCTACAATGTAAAAATATATTATTAAGCACAAAATTATATAATCAATACTAAAATACGATTAAGAGTATTAAAATGTGAGACAACACTGACTAAATATATGTATTTTTGGCCGAACATCATCACCCCGCACTTAAACTCTTGTTCGTTCTCGAGTAAGCACTAAAACCACTCTCAATAAATCAAGCCTAGAAATACCACCATTTTGATTATACCAATAATTAGGCCCTATTGCCACTCACAATATCAAATATACACTTTCTGATCATCATACAAGATATACAAACAAACAACAAACTTCTAACCTCCTAACCTCATAGACAGACTCTAACTCATCAAATTTAAGCTCACTCACCTACTCTATTAAAGAAGCTAACAACATCACCTATCTATCATGAAATAAGTTCCCTCATAATAAGAAATAATCCACACACTCAAATCAAAGAATCGAATGTAAGTTAAGGACTTCTATCAAAGCATAATTCTTGCACTCACAAACAAATTCACATGTATGCACAAAGAACCATAGGCTTGCCCATTATGCACATCTCTACTAATTAAGTGTGCTCGAATGTAATAAAATAGGACTTTAACGGGTTGTAATGTTGGCTAGAGAACGGGTAGGAAAATTATATAATAGTGACGTACACTTCCCTAAGCAATTTGCAATTTTAGACTTCATCACCCATTATTTTCATCTCTTAATTTTATTTTTAGCCTTCTTTTCATCAATTATTTCACAAGTATTCCCCTCATATCAAGAACATTTCAATTTTTTATTCAAAGCAATTTTTTTCTTTCTTTCCTTTTTTCATGTCACATTCTTTATAAGAGGGACTTTTCATCACTTTGCAACTACCATTAGTCACCTTTTACACTCGACCATTACTTTCTTTAGATTTCACAATTATAACACAGTCTAAGCTACAGTGCTCAAGGAAGCATGGTGCAAAAAATAGAGATTCAAATAAAAGGATGAAGGCAAAAATATGGCTACCAAACAAAAGGCAATAGGCTCAAAGGGCTAACTAGTGGTAAAAATTTCTGAAAAGGCTAAAATTCACAGGACATATCAAAGAAAGCTTATCATCATCTTCTAAACAGAGCAACACTTTTTTATTTCTATTCAATAACATGCAGGGTAAGTTCTAGTCTAAGATGCAAATCATGGAATATCCAAGAAATCCTCACCACAAATGACACATGTATCAATCAAGATGGATCAATTCTACTCTAAGACAGACAAGGTCATGGAGAACTATAAAACAAGAATAAGTTATATATATAGTCACAACCCGGAGCCTAGGTGTTAGAAAATATGCTATCTTTTTCATTACTCAAGCACTAACAAAAAAGTACTACCCAACCTTAGGCCTAAATATGCTAGTATCAAACATGTCAAAAGGTCTTTCTTTTCCCCCTCTTACTACTCCTAAAAAAATTAGTCCTAAAAAAATTATTACACAGTTCAAAGGTCCCCCTCAGAAAAGCACCGAGGCCATAAAAAACCCAAGGGGGCGGGTAATGTATGCCACTAATGAGGGACTTAAGAAGCTACAAAAGAAAATAAAAGAAACAAAAGTCTTTTTGAAATTTTCCATTTTTCTGATTTTTTCCTAAGACTCTAAGACTAAAAAACTACTAAAAAAATCCTACGGCATATTTGTCATCACCCTTAACCACAAAAATTTTCAATACATGTGAACAAATTTCCCACCTCACACTTAAGACATGCAATGCCATCAATGCATCTACAAGCAAAATAGAACAAAGCAAGGAAAGAAATACTCCCTGAGGCTCTCTAGGGCCTAGCTAGCAGCATAATACTGAACATCAAGGGTCGGGAAAACCCCACACTTATGCTAAAAAATACTCCTCAGCTTCAATTTTGGGTACTAAGACTTTCCATAATCTGTAAAATAAAAAAACAAAAAACATAACACTATAAAATAAATAAATAAAATACAAGCTAGGTTGCCTCCCAACAAGCGCTTGATTTAATGACTCGACACTACGTCATCACTTTCAACACTTTTCCTTCCATTTTGAACTTATGAATTGTGTCCCTAATTTTGCATCAAATTTCCTGCTTCTTTTCTGGGGTAGTGGTGTGAAGACAAATGAGCCAAACAATAGGTGTCACATCTTGCACTTACTGTCCCTTAAGTGAGGTATGTCATTTTGTCTCTTTGGTGTGGCAAATTTTAGAATGTAAGAGTCTTGTTCCTCATCTATACATCTCTCCAAAGGATGGAAGGCTCAATTTCCTTGTCGCCAACCAAACATAATGTAGAAAAATGTTTAGAATGAGGGCTAACACGCCATAACTCCAAAACTACGCTATTTTTGACACCTTCACTTTTGTACACCTCCTCAACATCAGCATCATCAATAAAGTTCTGGTCTAATTGTTGGTATTCCTATTTCTGCTACACAAAATTGGCCAGAGTATGACGAGCATATCATTTCTTATACTTTTTTCAATTCCTTAAAGTTCAATATGATTACTTTTATTTAATTCTCAAATTGATCTTTTGCTTGGGCTTAGGTCAACATACTTATGACGAATCCCTCGTACAGAAGTACAAGATTAGACCCTCTGATGAGAATAGGTTATGACTGTAAAGGTAAAACGCTAGTTAGATCCCCATATACACTTTGGTAGGATGGAAGAATGTCGATACTTCAAACATAAAATGGGTTAATACTAAATTAATAGGAGGTAAGATGACGGTAACAAAGTAATAGCATACCTCAAATTGCATCGGTGCTCGGGTCTCCATCCGCCCCCTTGTCCTTACCTTTACCAATCAACTTAGGTTACTCGCGAATCTTGTGTCTTTGGCTGCCACACAAGTAACAAATCCTTGTACTTTAATAACACAGTCCCACATGTGCTCGACCATACTGCTTGTAAGATGATCGGGATGGTCTTACTCGATCTGTACTACTCTAACCTTGAGATACTACTGTTTGGGAACCCTGTCTCACCCTTACTCAAGAACCCTGATCATGCACAATCTGGTGCGAAGGTCCAGCCTGCAGATCATAAAATAGTAGCTCACCGCCACACTGTTGTCCATTGTACTCACCAATTATCTTGGCCCTCTCGTCACCCTCAGTTAATTCAAATCCTATAACCATAGACAATCCTTGATAAAAAACCCACCTAGGATGTGATATGTCTGACCCTTCTGACCCTTTAAGAGTCCTGTCAACATAAGCTACTCTGGGATGGCGGTATGCCTGGAGCCCACAAACTGAGTTAAAACCCACACTGCTCTCCTAACATTCTTATCAGACGAAGCCGATGGTAGAACTGGTGATATAAGAGCTTCCGTCAGCCCCTCTGGTAATGCTGGAGTCGAAGATACCTGGAAAGGCGACTCACTCATGTCCTATAACGGGTCTGTCTCAATAGGGGGTGTACTACTCGCATCCCCTTACAACTCATCCCTAATCTCCCTGCTAGTCATAGCTCTATTAGAAGAAGTCATCGCTATAATCACTCCCAATACTTTACAATAAGTCTTAAATACGCTCATGTATCCCATAACTCATCTGAACTTACATTAGTCCGCTTAAGATGCAATCGACGTAATGAGACAGAGTATGACGAGCATATCATTTCTTATACTTTTTTCAATTCCTTAAAGTCCAATATGATTGCTTTTATTTAATTCTCAACTTGAACTTTTCCTTGGGCTTAGGGTAAAATACTTATGATGAATCCCCCGTACAAAAGTACGGAATGTAACATCCTTCCCCCCCTTAGAAACATTCATCTTCCAATGTTGAGGTAGCATTAATCCAAATTTCTAACTTTCAAGATTCCAAAGAAAGTTTTGGCAACTTCTCCTCTGTAAATAGGACTATCCAAATTTGTCAAGCAGCAAGAAAACACATCCAATACCACACAGGGCCATATAACAATCATAATACAATACACTAGTCTCACAAGATCATCTATTCAGAATAAAAAGGTTAGTCATAACTCACCTCAATTAATTTCTTGCTCTCAATTCACTTAAATCATAATTATTTTAAACACACTTCGTATACTCATTATCATGCTCATGTTATACAAGAGAAACTCTGTTATAACCATTTTTGTACATTCAATATACTATACGTAACACTAGTTCGTAACCACTTTTGACACATAAAAAATATTATTTTCAATCCATGTCGTGACACTTCTATGTCGTAAATCATTTTGAGACTTCATCCTTTTATACACCGAGCTCTTGATCCGCATACTTTATTATGACAAAAATTACCCGAGGCTCGGATTTACTAACATACGTTGAGAGGTTCAAGATATAGCCTAAAAGTATGAGGTATTACAATGACGAAAATTATTCTCTTTGATTCTTTAATCTCTTATCCTTTCAATACTTACCAATCATGACCATAAATCTTTATATGATAAATATGTTTAACCACTTATAACCTCAAAGAAAATCTCATTTTGCGTCGACTAGCTTATGACACAACTTAACATATGAAGATACAGGATGTAAAATCGCCCCCTTAGGAACATTCGTCCTCGAATGTTGGACTTACTCACATACTGTGCTATTTGCATGGTTTATCTTAGGAACGATACTATATCTCAGTAAGAGTATTCCATAACATATCAACATGATCCATCTTATGGGAGATAATCGAAATTCATGTGATACTTGAAATCCTTTCTTGTGAACTGTTACCTCTACCGTAGACTATATTCTTAAACATTATTCTCTTATCGCTTATTATTTTACTCACTTGTCCTGCTATCACGGTGGTATTCCACCCCTTCCAAGCTTTTCTAATGTTAAACTCCTCTAATTTAACTTAAGCTACACCGATCTCTCTATATCTTACAAAAACTGTCAACTTACCTCTCCTTATGGGTTTATTCCCAAGGTCACTAATTCTCATCTCTATCACTTTTTCTTACCCCTTACTTCTATCCATACAAAACCTTATCATACTTCCATACTTTGTCTTATGACCTCCAATTATTTGTTCGTACTATTAATAACCTTCCGCTTAACTTGGTAGCATCATAGACTTTCTTATGTTGTTCTAGAATCTTAAGCAAGACATCACACCGCTCCTAACTTCTTCTTACTCTCGTAACTAGGCCTTATGGCTTCTGTAACCCATAAACTAAGAGATATTCTACTAAAGGTAACATTATCATTTTTGAATACCGAATCATGGCACTTCCGGCCCCCTATCTGAAATATAAACTATTTACAATCTTCTATACTTAGGTATCTCGTACCTTTTTTACTTTCTATATCATTTGCAACTGAACCTCATACCTTATCTTCTGATAATTTCATAACTTCTCTCCTTTAGCTGTCTTATCCCTTTTTCTCATTGTAGCTTTTTTTTATCATCATCATCTCTGTATAACATTAAATACGAGTTAAACTCGACTGCTTATAACTTAACTCGACTGCACAACCTTGGATCAGATAGAAGGGTAACTAATCCTAAATTCCCTTTAGCCTCCCATTTATAAACGTGGTGCATAACACATCCATAAACAAGACTCTACTAGATACGGTTTGTAGACTCCCTAAGACATTTTCTGCTCTGATACCAAGTTTTTTACAACCCAACCTTGGGGGGTATGGTCGGCAACCGATGCCTGGATGGACCGAGCGTACCACCTGGACATCATCATATGAATGTATAACCATCTGGGCCAACAAGGCCAAAATATTTTTACCAACATCCAGGCTTACAAGACCGTACTGAACACACTGCATATATCAATACATAAGTTATGTATTATGTCAATGTCAATGTTCTTTAAATTGGGACAGGGCCCCCAAAATACCCAATATATCAACAAGATATAAACACGACCTTGACTCGACAACACTCCAGGAGGAAATGGAGCTTACAAACAAAAGCTGATAACTAGAGGCAATCTATAATGACAAATCCTCTCCTCGCCTACCTGAACTTGTGTGGCATAAAAAATAATGTTCCCAGGAAAATGGACGTCAATACAAATAATGTACCGAATATATAAGGAGAAAATAAAACACAATAGTAAGTAATCATAAAGGAGAGAGATACGAATCACTTGAATCCCTGAAATGACACTGAGTGCCATAACGTACATAATAATCTTTCTTATCTTGTAGCCATATTCTATGCCGCTATACCAGCGTCGTAAATCTAACTGCTCGACTACCAAACTGATCAGTGGTAACTGCACAACCAGTGGTAAATAAGGATACATAACTGCCCAACCGGTGGTAACTGTCCTATCGGTCGTAGCCCGGTGGTAAATAAAAATACATAATCTGCCCAATCGACCATAGCTCGGTGGTTAGTCATAATACCATATACATGCCCCCCTCTAGGTACTACTATATCCATGAAGAGTCATAAGAGACTTCTACAAACTTATCGTACTATCATAATACCGCTAGGCTCCTTTTAGCATTTGGGAATTTTTATCAAGAACATTCACTTTATCTTAATATGAAAAGGACCCTTATAGCATGAATACATACATCAAATGAGACCTTAAGTCAAAGGTCCTAATCCGTTATGAGTAGATTCATTTCACTTCTGGTAGTCCTTATAGGGATAAGTACTTACCATCCTACTATTTTATACGAATTATCTAGATAGTACTCCTCATTTATATCTTTCAAGAAACCAACAAGGAGCTACAAGATGCCATTATAGACAAGACGTTATAAAGTGTGGAAAGTATTCCCGAAAAAGGACAAACCATGTCATGATTTACTACAATGAAGAGGAACACATAAGCATTTCAAACTCAACAAGGACGGAGTCATCTTAAAAGACGTTTCATTTGGTTTTCATTTCTTTAACAAAATCATGCAAGGAGAAGGAGGAAGCCTTAACATATCTTTAATGTTAACTTCCTACTTGTTGATGTGACCAATCTCCTCTACATCCTAATCCTATATGCCAAGAACTACTCTTTTTTCACCTTGATACACTTTGAAGAAAGCCTGGATTCAACAACACGATAAAGATGGAACAACGACATCAAAGTAGTGAGTAAAACCCACATATTATCCTTGCGAAGAAAACACTTTGCTTCCTTAAAAACGAATTCACTTGCCTCCCAAAATAGAAAGTCTTGTTCATCTCGTCTATATTGAAATTCATGATTCAATTCTCCACAATTTGCTTCTGTCCCATTTTCTTTTATGGCTTAGCTACCTTGAGAAACCATTTTGCTGCCTCAATTTCTCTTAAGTTAGCACCTCCCTCCATTCCATTAATTAAGAAAATGAAAAATATCTTAATACATAAAGGAGGGTTAGGTAGTATTCCACTAATTTTAGGTTGTGGGGTCCACACCCTTTTTCACCACTTCGACTACTTAATTTTTACCAATGATGCCACCACAAACGTATAAGTGCATAGTCACTATTACTTTCTTATATGGCCACATGGATTTCAAATTAATCCAACATTTATCCATTAGTAATTAATTAACTCATTTATCTCTACTACACTCCATATTTGACCAAGTACACCCATAATTAATTTCTTGGTCTCAATTCACTTAAATTATAATTATTTTAAACACACTTTGTATACTCATTACTATGCTCATGTGATATAACACTACTCCATAATCAATTTTGACACACACAAAATATATTTTTCAATCCCCACGTCACACTTCTAAGTCGTAAATCATTTCGAGACTTCATCCTTTTATACACCAAACTCTTGATCTGCATACTTGAATATGATAAAAATTACCTGAGGCTCGGGTCAACTTACATACGTTGAGCGGTTCAAGACATTGCCTAAAGTACGAGGTATTACATTGACGAAACTTATTCTCTTTGATTCATTTAATCTCGTATCCTTTTAATACTTACCAATCATGATCATAAGTATTTATATCTTTACGATGAACATGTTTAACCACTTATAATCTCCAAGAAAATTTCATTCTCGATCTTGTGTCGACTAACTTATGACACAACTTAACATATGAAGATACGTGATGTAACATTTGGAATTCATGTCCTCCCCTCCTCCCATGTATTCTTTTCTACGTTATTACTTTTCTTCAATACTGTAACAAAGGATATTTCTTTGGCTTGAAACTTTTAGATCCAATGGTCTAAGATATCAACTGAGATTTCTTCGTACAACTAGTTCTCTGTAATTTGGATATTCTCTACAGGTTTAACACGTAAAATATTCTTTATGCATTCTGAAGCGTTTGACATATGAAACACTGGATGAGCTATTCTAAATTTTTAGGGGTATTTCTGGCTCATAGTCCACATGGCGAAAGCATATTTTTTGAATAATATCATACAATCCAATGTATCTAGGGTTAAGATTTCCTTTTCTGCCAAATCCTCATCATGCCTTCCATAGGAGATACTTTCATGAATTATAGACATGGAATTTTAAGTCTTGTTGTTATTCATCTAAACAACACTTACAGTTGATTCTAGGCAGTCAACATCCTTTGTCACAGGACTTATTTGCCTTATGACTTAATACTTTAAATCCGATCTCATTTACTCTGGTTTACCTATTTCCAATCATCCGATAGGGGTTCTACAGCTCCGCTTTTGCAGAGCATCATCTAGAATTTCTTTTGATGCTTATCACGATAGCCGTTGCTGCACACATTTACTAAAATATAGATGGTCATTCCATCTTCCTTTAGGATCTGCGACACAATTTCATAATATGCCATTTACCGCCTGGATCATATGCTTGACTTGTATATCTTCCTGAGAGTGGGGCTAACTGGAGTGCCCAAAACCCTTTTTCGAAATGACGCTTTAAGACTTAGTTATAACCGGAGTATCTTTATCTAATATCATAAAACCGGAGACACCATAAAGGTGAATCATCTTCTTAATTATACAATCTCGCATAGTCCTTAGCCATATAGATAGTTTTGATCGGCAAGAAACAAGTCGGCTAGTCGGCCTATTAGCCATCACTCAAATAACCAACTCATGATAGTGGTGAAGTAAATCCTTAGTAAGGTCCATATTTCTTATTTCTCAATTTCATCCGACCCTTAATGTTCTATGTCTTCTACTGGCTCCTGATGCTCAATATTTACCTGTTGTTAGTTAATACACTGGTCATAACCTCTATAAAGCTCTTTTTCATGCCGTTCCATTAATACTTCCGTGAATCATCTTGATATATCTTAGTACATTCTCCATGGATAATGCGATCAGGGGATCTTTATCCTAACATTCTTTTTCTTTCTATACGCAGGATGACTATATTGAGTCTCGAATCTTAAGAGTACCATCTTCTAAATTTATTAGTTAGACCTCCATTTGATTAGTTGATAGATTCTTTAGACTAATTCCTTTTCTTAGCCTTCGCACTAGTCAATCCACTTGCGGGTACATGATTGGTTGTATTGGTTACGATATTATGGAATTCCAATGATATAGGCTTATCAGTGCATGAAATCTTTAGAATACTTAAGCTATCGCTCTATTCATAACTTAGCCTCATTATCGATCAAAGTATTAGAACACTTATGGCTGCAGTGCCTCCGCCGTGAATACTTCATAGATCATATCGTCGAAATTCTCATTCAGGATCTAGAAGAAAAACCATTCTCATACTTCTCCTATTTTTTGAGGCTATAGGAGATTTTATCTCTTCCCTTATTTTAATACATGTTTACTCGTTCATTTACGTATCATACGTCATTCATTATAAAACAACCTGGACTACTTTTTGCAGCTTTAAATATTACGGCCGGTCATTATCTTTTGATTGTACTTACCTTATAAAGAAGGGGTGGTTGACTTGCTCCCTTATAAGGTCCAAGTTAGATTCTTGAAGCTTTAACATTACATATTGTTGTTCAGCTATATCCAAATTTAGTCATCATACTTAGATCCGAGTTCTTTAACTAGCCTTATAGTTAAGACTCTCCGTTGATGGCGCTTTGAGAAAAGATTTCCTTAATCGCATTAAGCTAAAAGTTCATTACTTTATTTATCTTGTATAGCCTTTAATCAGTTTAAGGATGCTTGTAGAGATCTCTATTTACTCAACATAACATCTCTTCTATCGGGTCATTATCCTTTCCTCATTGTGCGTTATTACATTGTCTTGGCGTTCCCACACCTTTATGATACTTATATAACCATGGAAACATAAAATACAAATTTTTAAAAGTCTTTAAAAGCTGACCGACTTAAAATACATTGGCCACGTACGGTTCGTACAACTTATATGGTCCGTAGCTCTGGTCGTACAAGTTGTTCGGTCCGTATTCATGACCGTACTTCTGCCCATAATTCAGGCCAACTTCCTGAATATTTGTATAACTATCGAATGAATTTATATGGTCCATACCTCATGAGTATGGTCCGTACATCACGCGAGGCAGATGAAACTTGTCAAATTCTTGATGAAATGTATCCTCTTTGATTCGCCTTTATCCTTCTCATCCCGATCTGCCTATCCATCATTAGCATACTTGTTCCTATAGCCACACTTTATTATGTTGCTCCTTCCATACTTGCTATCCATTCGCAGGACCTATACACCCTAACCTTGGAGGGTGTGGCTGGCACCCAGTTCCCTAAGGCTCGAGCTTACCAGTCATAGAACATAAAACCAATACCACAAGATCTGGGTTGACAAGTTCTCTCATAAATAGCTGTGTAACAACCTACAAGCAGAAAAAGACCCAACAACATCTGTATATATATACATGCCAAGACCGACAGGGCCATCATAAGGATAAAAGACCATATAGAAGGCCGGTAAGGCCATACTCAACATCTATATACAGGACAATTATCTACAAGACTCTAAGGAGTACATGAACATCATTAGGTCAGGAAAAGGCCCCGCCATACCCGTAAGTATATATGTAAAATCATACTGACTCTCACTAGCACCTCCAGAACAAGTGGAGAGCTCTGACACCACCACTGACCTAAGGTCCTACTGGAAAAGAGGCGTCACTTCATTTATCTGAACATGCGGGCATGAAATGTAGTGCCCCAGTAAGAGACGTCGGTACGAATAATGTACTGAATATGTAAGGTGGGTAAAATAGATAAATAAGGAATGTAATACAAGAGAAGGATATAGAAGTCAACCTAAAACTCAGAAAGGCCGCTGAGGGCATACAACTGACATAATCATGAATATATGCATATACGTAAAATCAGGTGACTCTATGGGGCCATATAGTATAGTATCAAGCCTCTCTGTGGGTCAATCTCATCATAACGTACCCAGACATATATGGCCTGCAAGATGACTGGGGTGGTCTCACTCGATCTGTACTACTCTGACACTGAAATACCGATGTTTGGGAACCCTATCTCGACCTTACCCAAGAATCCTGATCATGCACAATCTGTCGTGGAGGTTCAGCCTGTGGATCATACCATGTAGCTCACGACTATACTATTGCCCACTGTACTCACCAACTACCTTGTACTTTTTGGCCCTCTCGTCACCGCCAGCTAATTCAAATCCTGTAACCATAGAGAATCCCTGACCGAAAATCCCCCTAGGCTGTGACCTATTTGACCCTTTAAGGGAGCTGTCAACACAAGCTACTCTGGGATGGCGCTATGCCTGGGAGTCCACAAATAGAGTTTTCACCTATACCGCTCTCCTAACATCCTCATTAGACGGAGCTGGTGGTGGAACTAGTGATATATGAGCTTTCCTTAGCCCATTTGGTACTACTGGAGTTGAAGATACCTTGAAAGGTGAGTCACTTATATCCTCTGACAGATCTATCTCTACAGGAGGCGTACTACTCGCATCTCCTCTCAACTAGTCCTCAATCTTTCTGCTAGTGATAACTCAGTTGGAAGAAGACATTGCTGTAATCACAAACAAAATAAGGGTTACAAAAATAATTCTTACGACTTTGCTCTATTACACGATCTAGATCAAAAAGGAAGGTAACCATCCTAAATTCCCTTTATCCTCCTGTTTATAAGTGTGGCGCGCTACACACCCATAAACAAGACTCTAATAGACCCGACTTGTAGACATCCCTATGACAGACCTACTCTGGTACCAAGTTTGTCACACCCAAATCTTGGAGAGTGTGGTCGGAACCCAATTCCCCAAGGACCGAGCATATCAGTCATAGAACATAAAACTAATGTCACAAGATCTGGGCTGACAAAGCCTCTCATAAATAGTTTGGTGACAACCTGCAGGTAGAAAAATACCCAACAACATCTGTATATATATACCTGCCAAGGTCGATAGGGCCATCATAAGTATAAAAGACCATATAGAAGGCTGGTAAGGCCATAATTTATATCTCTATACAAGATAACTGTCTACAAGCCTCTAATGAGTACATGAACATCATTTGGTCGGGACAGGGCCCCACCATACCCATAAGTATGTATTTAAAATCATACTGACTTTGACTAGCACCTCTGGAACAAGTGGAGATATCTGACACCACCGCTTAGCTGAGGTCTTACTGGAAAAGGGGCATCACTCCATCTATCTAAACTTGCGAGCATAAAACGCAGCGCCCTAGCAAGGAACGTTAGTACGAATAATGTACTGAATATGTAAGGAAGGTAAAACAGATAAACAAGGAATGTAATACAAGAGAAGGATATATAAGTCAATCGGAAACTCAGTAAGGCCGTTGAGGGCATACAACTGACATAATCATGAATATATGCATGTAAGAAAAATCGGGTCACTCTATGGGGTCATATCATATAGTATCATGACTATCGAAGAGGAAATCTCATCATAACATACCCGGTCATATAGGACTTGGTAATATCTTCCTAACTGCAGTGATATGCACATATAAACGCCTACCCGACCGACTATAGTGTAGCTCGGTAACAAAATAGACACACACACACACACACACACACACACACACACACATATATATATATATATATATATATATATATAAGTGCAATGAAAGATAGACCTCAATGACACCATGAACATAGTTGGAGTGACCTATAGTCGTTATCCTCCGTCTATCGTTATCATTGCTATGCTCATCAAATTTCAGCCAAGTAACCAAAGATATATAGAATATGAGATCATAAAAGACATGATTTACTTCAATAGAGAAGGATACATGTAGTTTTATCTAAACAAGGAAAGTGTCATCTTTGGAAGACATTTATATCAAAAGTCATGCCAAAAGAACGGATAAGCCTTACATACCTTGTCGTCAAAGCTATTTAAGTCCACGATACCTCGTACACTCTATGAACGATTATATACATTGTATGAATGATTTGTATCAATGTCGGATTCATATCTTATAATAAAGTTCATTTTGACATTTTGTCGAACAACTTGTGTGCGTAACTTGTAAGATCATCTATAGCTTGGGTTCTACATATATCCTCACAACCATATTTACTACAACTCCTACTGATCACCATAACTCCATTCACAACTTCACAACTTCATGTAGCAACCTTAATTCACACAAAACAGCCCACACAACACAACTTAGCCTCAAAAGTCCATAAACACATGTTCTTCAAGAATCCTCCAACAATCATATCTTAAACACTTACACAATCCTAAGAATGAAATAGAGAATATGAAACCTACATTAATCCACAAGGAACACTTCAATTCTCAGCTTACATCATCACCAAGGCTTCTCCAAAATCGTTGCAACAAAGAAGAAAATGATCTAATAGTTTTATGGGATTCTCTACGTCGAACTTGCATAATTTTTCTTTAATTCTATCTTGGGACCATTGGAAGTCCTTATGAAATGTTTTAAGAGTCACTAGGGTTTGGGATATGCGAGAAAATATAGTTTTGGTCGAGCAAAAGGATTATATAGGTGATGGAAAAGCTGCCACCACCAAAATGTACGCCCGGAAGTTCGGGCTGTACCATTTTGTATATGTCCTACATTTTTATATGGGTTGTACATTCAATCGTACTTCTTAGATTTGTGAAATGTATGTTTCATTGGAAAGAAGACTCCCTGAACTTGAATTTAGATAGGTTATGCATCACATAACCCCTTATACAGTAGAAGATATACCTCCTGCAAGTTGGGCCAAAATCCTGTCCAAAATTCTGTCTACCTTTCCCCGAGTTCCGATGAACTTAATTTCTTCGATTTACTTGATTGCAAAACCTTTAGATACACTCCCGATAATTTACAATAAGTCTTAATTACCCTAATATGGTCCCACAACTCATCTAAACTTACATTAGTCTGCTTACGATGCAACTGACGTAACGAGACGGAATACGATGAACTTATCATTTCTCAAACTTTTTGAAATTCCTTAAAGTCCAATATGATTGCTTTTATTTAATTCTCAAATTGACTTTTTCCTTGGGATTAGGTCATTACTTATGACAAATCCCCCGTATAGAAGTACGGGATGTAACACCGTACTCACTCTACACTTGTTGCACCTTTTGTGCAGGTACTGATACAGATACAAGTGAAGCATAGTCGCGGCGGTTCATATAGCTATCTCAAGAGTCCAGGGTGAGTTGCAGACACTTTCCAGCATTGGAACTCCCTTATCTTGTTATTTACTTCTTTGTATTATATTTCAGACAATATTATGTATTTAAGTTTTAGACTTGTATTCTAAATTAGTAGCTCTATACTCGTGACAAACAGCTTTTGGAGGATGATTTCTAAGGCTTATGTATTAAGTATGTAAGAATTTGTCAATACTGTTATTATCCTTTACTTTTCCACATTTACTATTTTTTATTATGTCTTAAATGTTAGGGGTTCACCTACGAGTTCAGGGTAGGTGCCCTCATGGCATAAATAGGATTTTGGGTCATGACAAATTGGTATTAGAGCACTAGATTCATTGGTCTCATGAGTACAAGAGCGATGTCTAGTAGAGTCTTGCGGATATGTATGTAGAAGTTCGTATCTATCTTTGAGAGGCTATGGGACATTTAAGAAAGTTTATTTCTTTCATTATTTTGTGCTTTTCGACTATGTTGGATTAGTAGGACTCGTTCAGCCGTAAGAGGAGATTAAGCAGCCACACCCGCACTTGCACTCGTTGTTAGAGGTAGTGCACGGGGCATAGGTAGAGGTAGACCTCAAGTTTTAGCACCAACCTAAGGCCGAGCACCTCTAGTTGCTCTAGCTCATGACAGAGAAGAGTCTCCAGAGCCAGAGGTTATTCCAGAGGATGATTAGGTTATGACTGATGAGAATGACCAAGGTCAGGCTGATGGGGCCGGTCCAGCTCATGCGCCCCCCGATTTTATGCTACACTGGTACTTCAGGCAATTTGGTTCATATGATGAGCTTTCCTAAGACTATAGCTCAGGGTATTCTACAAGTCACTTCTGATGGATTACAGACTAGGGTTGGATGATAGACTCCTGATCATATGACTATACCCGACTTTTAGATACTAGAAGTTCAACCAACACCTACTGGGGTTTCTCATTTCTTAGGCGTGATAGTGCCTAGTCTTACTTCACATCCAGCTGCACAACTCGCGATATTTGTGGAGGAATACAAGATGTTTAAAAAGTTCAGGAAGTTGGATCCTCTTAGATATGATGGGACCCAGAGGATGATGCTTATGAGTTATTAACTAGCTGTCATGAGAGGTTGCACAACCTCGGTTTGGTGGTGTGTCATGGAGTAGACTATATTAATTTTTAGATAACTGGACCTACCAAGCAGTGGTGGAGGTCATATGTTGAGACTAGACCAGCATGGTCCCTTCCTCTTACTTGGGTTTCATTTACTTAGGTCTTCTTGGGGAAGTTTGTGCCTTGTAGTGTAGAGAGTAGAAGAGAGCTTAATTTTAGTCATTACACCAGAGAAATATATCTGTGACAGAGTACGAGACCCGATTCCGTGCTTTAATTATTCTTCCTGATGATACTGAGAGGGTGATGAGGTTCACTAATCGTTCGATTAGTTCTCTTTGTTCGATTGTAACACAGATGGCTGCCACAGGTTCCACCTTCCAGCAGATTGTTGATGCAGTTAGAGAGGACAAGTTTATTAAGTGGGAGGATCATGAGGAGCGAGTGGTCAAGAGGCCTCATTTTAGCACTCATGTAGTTACCTCATCTGGAGGTAGGGTCCATCATGGTGGAGGTCATCATTGTTCGAGTGGTAGACCAGTTGTTGTAGCCATGCCTACATCTGAGGGAGGATAGTCTACGCATACTTCTTATGGTTCGGGGCAGCTGACCCCAAGTTCTTATCGTCCATCTTATCGTGGTAGTCATTCTGGTGCTAGTTCTTCTTCTCAGACATTGACAGTTCCTAGAGGGTGTTATGAGTGTGGTGATCTTGGGCATTTCAAAAGGGATTGTCCCAGACTTACGCATGGTGGGCAGCACCAGGGTTCTTAGGCTTCAAGTTCTAGAGCAGCGGGGCAGCCGATTAGAGACGGGTCTTAGGGTACTAGGGGTGGTTCTCAGGATGGCAGGGGTGGCTCTCAGATAGGTAGATGTGGTGCTCAGTCTGGCTGAGGTGGTAGACGTAGAGGTACTTAGACATCGAGTGATCATGCTCACTTCTATACGTTTCCAGGCAGACCTAAATAGAGGCCTCCGATATAGTCATCACATGTATTCTTTCGGTTTGCCATAGACCTGCTATAATTTTATTTGATCCAGGATATACCTATTCTTATATGTCTGCCTACTTTGCTTTGAGTTTGGATTTTATGTGTGAGTCTCCATCCATGCCTATTCATGTTTCTACTATAGTTGGGAATTCTGTAGTGGTAAACTGAGCGTATCTTGGTTATGTAGTTACTTTGATGGGGTATGATACTCCGGTAGACTTGAAAGTTTTGGATATGGTAGATTTTGAAGCTATTTTTGGCATGGATTGGTTATCCCCATACCACACGATTTTTGACTGTTATGCCAAGATAATTACTTTAGCTATGCATGGTATTTCTTGATTAGTTTGGAAGGATACTCTTAGTCAGTATCCGAAAAAGGTGATCTCATTTCTTAAGGTTCAGAATATGGTGGGAGAGTTACCAGAGGTGTTCCTATAGTGAGAGAGTTTCCAGAGGTGTTCCGTATGATCTTCCCAGTGTTCCGCTTGATCATGATATTGACTTCTCTATTAATTTAGATGTGCGCACTCAACCTATTTCTATTCTACCATATCAGATAACATTGGTCGAGTTGAGAGAGTTGAAGGAGAAATTGTAAGATCTTTTGAGTAATGGGTTTATTCAACCAATGTTTCGCCTTGGGGTGCTCCTATGTTTTTCATGGAGAAGAAGGATGTGACTATGCGCATGTGTATCAATTATCGACAATTGAACAAGGTGAATATTAAGAAAAAGTATCTGACACCTCACATTAATGACTTATTCAACCAACTTAAGGGTGCTTCAGTCTTTTCCAAGATCGACATGAGGTCTGATTATCATCAGTTGAAGATTAGGGCAGATGATGTTCCTAAGACGACTTTCGGGACTCGATATGGGCATTATGAGTTCTTAGTGATGTCATTTAGGTTGACGAATGCGCCTGCAGCCTTTATAGAGTTGATAAATGGGGGTGTTCAGACCTTACTTGGATTCATTCGTGATTGTGTTCATTGATGATATTTTCATCTATTCTCAGAGCGAAGAGGAGCACAAGCAGCATTCGAGGATTGTGCTTGGTATTCTAAAGGAAAATCAGTTTAAGCCAAATTTTTAAAGTGTGAGTTCTGGCTCAGTTTGGTAGCTTTCTTGGGGCATGTGATGACTAAGAATGGTATTATGGTAGATCCCAAGAAGATTGAGGTGGTGCGGGATTGGATTCCTCATACTTCAGTCATTGAGGTTCGGAGATTTGTCATCCTCGCAAGCTATTATTGGGGTTTTGTGGAGGGTCTTTCATCCATTGCAGCTCCGTTGACTAGATTGAAGCAGAAGGAGGTATCATTTCATTGGTCCGAGAAGTGTGAGGCGAGCGTCTAAAAGCTCAAGTCCTTATTGACTACCACTCCAATCTTGACCTTACCAGTTTAGGGAGAGAGCTTTACAATATATTATGATACTTTTAGGGTAGGTCTTGGGTGTGTATTGATCAGTAAAAGGGAAAGGCAAGGCAATTAAAAGTTCATGAGAAGAATTATTCCACCCATGACTTGGAGTTGGCTGCGACCATATTTGTAAGGTGTACACGGACCATCGCAGTCTTCAGTATATATTCAATTAGAAATATCTCAACTTGAGGTAGCATAGGTGGTTGGAGCTACTTAAGGATTATGACATGACTATCTTCTATCACTTAGGCAAGGCAAATATAGTGGCGGATCCCTTGAGTCGAATGGCGGTGAGCATGGGTAGTTTGGCTATATTGCACATGGGAGAGCATCCTTTGGCGATGGATATGAAGTCTTTGGCAAACGGTTCATGCCATTTGATAGTTTGGATCCTGGTAGAGTTTCAGCTTGTATAGAGGCGCGATCTTCTTTATTGGAGCATATTAGGTCCTAACAGTTTGATTATGTGCAGTTGTGTAGGCTCCGTGACAAGGTGTTGCGGGAAGATGCGAAGGAAACAATTATTGATGGTGATGGTATTTTAGGATCAAGTTCGACTTTGTGTTCCTAGGGTGGGTGATTTGACTAGATTGATCAAGGAGGAGGCTCATAGTTCAAGGTATTCTATTCACCCATGGGCTATGAAGATGTACCGCGACTTGAAGCAACATTATTTATGGTGTAGGATGAAGAGGGACATAGTGGAGTTTGTTTCTCAGTGTTTGAATTTCTAGCAAGTGAAATATGAGCACCAGAGGCCTAGTGGTGTGATTCAAAATATGGCCATACCTGAGTGGAAATGGGAGTAGATTAATATGGAATTCATGGTAGGATTATCACGGACTTTGGGCAAGTTTGATTCTATATGGGTTATCGTGGATAGGTTGACCAAATCTGCACATTTCATTCTAGTCCAGACTACCTACAATTCAGAGAAGCTGGCCAAGATTTACATTCGGGAGATAGTTTGATTGCATGGGGTACCCATTTCTATTATTTTGTACTGGGACACGAATTTTACTTCTCACTTTTGGCGGTCCATGTAGAAGGAGTTGGGTACTAGAGTGGAGCCTAGTATAACTTTCCACCCTCAGACTGAAGGCCAGTCCGAGTAGACTATTTAGGTTCTTGAGGATATGTTGCGAGCCTGTGTGATTGACTTTGGTGGTCATTGGGACCAATTTTTACCGGAGAGTTTCCTTATAACAACAATTAACATTCGAGTATTAAGATGGCACCATGTTGAAGCTTTGTATGGTAGGAGGTGTCGTTCTCCGAATGGGTGGTTTGATGCTTTTGAGGTTAGACCGCACTGATCTTTTGAGAGATTCCTTAGATGACGAAACCCGGAAACGAACCCATATACTCAAAAGTCAATCTTGAGTCATACTATCCAACTCTCAGCAGTTATCATTGTAGCTAGTGCAACCATCCATGTATCCACAAACCGCCTAACTAATCTGGGGGCAAAGGAAGGAGGTTGGCCTGAGTAATGCATTAATTAGCTAGTTGGTGGCCCGACTGATAGATTCAGGCGAAGGGAGTTAGAACATAGCAGAGTCATCCCTTGTACCATAAGTTAAGGAGCAACAATGTGGTGATCATGTATTAGAAAAAAAACCAAAAAATATAGTTAACAAAAGGAGACCACAACTTTTGAGCTCGATGAAATAGGGTTCTCAGATACCAGGATCGTGACTCTATGGAATGAAGACCACGACCACTCGGTTGTAATTACATCATTCAACTAGAGTGAAGACCGCAACCTCATCGCTAGATTTACATCACCTGACTCTTTGGAATGAAGACCACGACCTCTCGAATGTAATTACATCATTCAACTGGAGTGAAGACCGCAACCTCATCGCTAGATTTACATCACCTGACTCTATGGAATGAAGACCACGACCTCTCGATTGTAATTACATCATTCAACTGGAGTGAAGACCGCAACCTCATCGCTGGATTTACATCACCTGACTCTATGGAATGAAGACCACGACCTCTCGGTTGTAATTACATCATTCAACTAGATTGAAGACCGCAACCTCATCGCTGGTTTTACATCACCTGACTCTATGGAATGAAGAACACAACCTCTCGGTTGTAATTACATCATTCAACTAGAGTGAAGACCGCAACCTCATCGCTAGATTTACATCACCTGACTCTATGGAATGAAGACCACGACCACTCGGTTGTAATTACATCATTCAACTAGAGTGAAGACCGCAACCTCATCGCTAGATTTACATCACCTGACTCTATGGAATGAAGACCACGACCACTCGGTTGTAATTACATCATTCAACTGGAGTGAAGAACGCAACCTCATCACTGGATTTACATCACCTGACTCTATGGAATGAAGACCACGACCTCTCGGTTGTAATTCCATCATTCAACTAGAGTGAAAACTACAACCTCATCACTGGATTTACATCACCTGACTCTATGGAATGAAGACCACGACCACTCGGTTGTAATTACATCATTCAACTAGAGTGAAGACCGCAACCTCATCGCTAGATTTACATCACATCATTCAACTAGAGTGAAGACTACAACCTCATCGCTGGATTTACATCACCTGCCTCTATGGAATCAAGCCCCCGCC
Organism: Anisodus acutangulus; assembly: GCA_029783415.1. Classification (NCBI taxonomy): domain Eukaryota; kingdom Viridiplantae; phylum Streptophyta; class Magnoliopsida; order Solanales; family Solanaceae; genus Anisodus; species Anisodus acutangulus. The sequence continues at coordinate 228,803 of CM056501.1, forward strand.
CTCTCGGTTGTAATTACATCATTCAACTAGAGTGAAGACCGCAACCTCATCGTTGGATTTACATCACACGACTCTATGGAATGAAGACCCACGACCTCTCGGTTGTAATTACATCATTCAACTAGAGTGAAGACCGCAACCTCATCGCTGGATTTACATCACGACTCTATGGAATGAAGACCCACGACCTCTCGGTTGTAATTACATCATTCAACTAGAGTGAAGACTACAACCTCATCGCTGGATTTACATCACGACTCTATGGAATGAAGACCCACGACCTCTCGGTTGTAATTACATCATTCAACTAGAGTGAAGACCGCAACCTCATCGCTGGATTTACATCACGACTCTATGGAATGAAGACCCACGACCTCTCGGTTGTAATTACATCATTCAACTAGAGTGAAGACCGCAACCTCATCGCTGGATTTACATCACGACTCTATGGAATGAAGACCCACGACCTCTCGGTTGTAATTACATCATTCAACTAGAGTGAAGACTACAACCTCATCGCTGGATTTACATCACGACTCTATGGAATGAAGACCCACGACCTCTCGGTTGTAATTACATCATTCAACTAGAGTGAAGACTACAACCTCATCGCTGGATTTACATCACCTGACTCTATGGAATGAAGACCACGACCTCTCGGTTGTAATTACATTATTCCACTAGAGTGAAGACCGCAACCTCATCGTTGGATTTACATCACCTGACTCTATGGAATGAAGACCACGACCTCTCGGTTGTAATTACATCATTCAACTGGAGTGAAGACCACAACCTCATCGCTGGATTTACATCACCTGACTCTATGGAATGAAGACCACGACCTCTCGGTTGTAATTACATCATTCAACTGGAGTGAAGACCGCAACCTCATCGCTGGATTTACATCACCTGACTCTATGGAATGAAGACCACGACCTCTCGGTTGCAATTACATCATTCAACTGGAGTGAAGACCGCAACCTCATCGCTGTATTTACATCACCTGACTCTATGGAATGAAGACCACGACCTCTCGGTTGCAATTACATCATTCCACTAGAGTGAAGACTACAACCTCCTCGCTGGATTTACATCACCTGACTCTATGGAATGAAGACCACGACCTCTCGGTTGTTATTACATCATTCAACTAGAGTGAAGACCGCAACCTCATCGCTGTATTTACATCACCTGACTCTATGGAATGAAGACCACGACCTCTCGGTTGTAATTACATCATTCAACTAGAGTGAAGACTACAACCTCATCGCTAGATTTACATCACCTGACTCTATGGAATGTAGACCACGACCTCTCGGTTGTAATTACATCATTCAACTAGAGTGAAGACTACAACCTCATCACTGGATTTACATCACCTGACTCTATGGAATGAAGACCACGACCTCTCGGTTGTAATTACATCATTCAACTAGAGTGAAGACTACAACCTCATCACTGGATTTACATCACCTGACTCTATGGAATGAAGACCACGACCTCTCGGTTGCAATTACATCATTCAACTAGAGTGAAGACCGCAACCTCATCGTTGGATTTACATCACCTGACTCTATGGAATGAAGACCACGACCTCTCGATTGCAATTACATCATTCCACTAGAGTGAAGACTACAACCTCATCGCTGTATTTACATCACCTGACTCTATGGAATGAAGACCACGACCTCTCGGTTGCAATTACATCATTCAACTGGAGTGAAGACCGCAACCTCATATTGGATTTACATCACCTGACTCTATGGAATGAAGACCACGACCACTCGGTTGTAATTACATCATTCAACTAGAGTGAAGACCGCAACCTCATCTCTAGATTTACATCACCTGACTCTATGGAATGAAGACCACGACCTCTCGGTTGCAATTACATCATTCAACTGGAGTGAAGACCGCAACCTCATCCTTGGATTTACATCACCTGACTCTATGGAATGAGGACCACGACCTCTCGGTTGTTATTACATCATTCAACTAGAGTGAAGACCGCAACCTCATCGCTGTATTTACATCACCTGACTCTATGGAATGAAGACCACGACCTCTCGGTTGTAATTACATCATTCAACTAGAGTGAAGACTACAACCTCATCGCTGGATTTACATCACCTGACTCTATGGAATGAAGACCACGACCTCTCGGTTGTAATTACATCATTCAACTAGAGTGAAGACTACAACCTCATCGCTGGATTTACATCACCTGACTCTATGGAATGAAGACCACGACCTCTCGGTTGTAATTACATCATTCAACTAGAGTGAAGACTACAACCTCATCTGGATTTACATCACGACTCTATGGAATGAAGACCCACGACCTCTCGGTTGTAATTACATCATTCAACTAGAGTGAAGACTACAACCTCATCGCTGGATTTACATCACGACTCTATGCAATGAAGACCCGGACCTCTCGGTTGTAATTAGATCATTCAACTAGAGTGAAGACCGCAACCTCATCGCTGGAGTTACATCACGACTCTATGGAATGAAGACCACGACCTCTCGGTTGTAATTACATCATTCAACTAGAGTGAAGACCGCAACCTCATCGTTGGATTTACATCACCTGACTCTATGGAATGAAGACCACGACCTCTCGGTTGTAATTACATCATTCAACTGGAGTGAAGACCGCAACCTCATCGCTGGATTTACATCACCTGACTCTATGGAATGAAGACCACGACCTCTCGGTTATAATTACATCATTCAACTGGAGTGAAGACCGCAACCTCATCGCTGGATTTACATCACCTGACTCTATGGAATGAAGACCACGACCTCTCGGTTGTAATTACATCATTCAACTAGAGTGAAGACTACAACCTCATCACTGGATTTACATCACCAGACTCTATGGAATTAAGACCACGACCTCTCGGTTGCAATTACATCATTCAACTGGAGTGAAGACCGCAACCTCATCACTGGATTTTCATCACCTGACTCTATGGAATGAAGACCACGACCACTCGATTGTAATTACATCATTCAACTAGAGTGAAGACTACAACCTCATCGCTAGATTTACATCACCTGACTCTATGGAATGTAGACCACGACCTCTCGGTTGTAATTACATCATTCAACTAGAGTGAAGACCGCAACCTCATATTGGATTTACATCACCTGACTCTATGGAATGAAGACCACAACCTCTCGGTTGTAATTACATCATTCAACTAGAGTGAAGACTACAACCTCATTGGATTTACATCACGACTCTATGGAATGAAGACCCACGACCTCTCGGTTGTAATTACATCATTCAACTAGAGTGAAGACCGCAACCTCATCGCTAGATTTACATCACGACTCTATGGAATGAAGACCCACGACCTCTCGGTTGTAATTACATCATTCAACTAGAGTGAAGACCGCAACCTCATCGTTGGATTTACATCACGACTCTATGGAATGAAGACCCACGACCTCTCGGTTGTAATTACATCATTCAACTAGAGTGAAGACTACAACCTCATCATTGGATTTACATCACGACTCTATGGAATGAAGACCCACGACCTCTCGGTTGTAATTACATCATTCAACTAGAGTGAAGACTACAACCTCATCGCTGGATTTACATCACGACTCTATGGAATGAAGACCCACGACCTCTCGGTTGTAATTACATCATTCAACTAGAGTGAAGACCGCAACCTCATCGCTGGATTTACATCACGACTCTATGGAATGAAGCCCACGACCTCTCGGTTGTAATTACATCATTCAACTAGAGTGAAGACTACAACCTCATCACTGGATTTACATCACCTGACTCTATGGAATGAAGACCACGACCTCTCGGTTGTAATTACATCATTCAACTAGAGTGAAGACTACAACCTCATCACTGGATTTACATCACCTGACTCTATGGAATGAAGACCACGACCTCTCGGTTGTTATTACATCATTCAACTAGAGTGAAGACTACAACCTCATCGCTAGATTTACATCACCTGACTCTATGGAATGTAGACCACGACCTCTCGGTTGTAATTACATCATTCAACTAGAGTGAAGACCGCAACCTCATATTGGATTTACATCACCTGACTCTATGGAATGAAGACCACGACCACTCGGTTGTAATTACATCATTCAACTAGAGTGAAGACTACAACCTCATCACTGGATTTACATCACCTGACTCTATGGAATGAAGACCACGACCTCTCGGTTGTAATTACATCATTCAACTAGAGTGAAGACCGCAACCTCATCGCTGGATTTACATCACCTGACTCTATGGAATGAAGACCACGACCTCTCGGTTGTAATTACATCATTCAACTAGAGTGAAGACTACAACCTCATCATTTGGATTTACATCACGACTCTATGGAATGAAGACCCACGACCTCTCGGTTGTAATTACATCATTCAACTAGAGTGAAGACCGCAACCTCATCGTTGGATTTACATCACGACTCTATGGAATGAAGACCCACGACCTCTCGGTTGTAATTACATCATTCAACTAGAGTGAAGACCGCAACCTCATCGCTGGATTTACATCACGACTCTATGGAATGAAGACCCACGACCTCTCGGTTGTAATTACATCATTCAACTAGAGTGAAGACCGCAACCTCATCATTTGGATTTACATCACGACTCTATGGAATGAAGACCCACGACCTCTCGGTTGTAATTACATCATTCAACTAGAGTGAAGACTACAACCTCATCGCTGGATTTACATCACACGACTCTATGGAATGAAGACCCACGACCTCTCGGTTGTAATTACATCATTCAACTAGAGTGAAGACTACAACCTCATCGTTGGATTTACATCACGACTCTATGGAATGAAGACCCACGACCTCTCGGTTGTAATTACATCATTCAACTAGAGTGAAGACCGCAACCTCATCGTTGGATTTACATCACGACTCTATGGAATGAAGACCCACGACCTCTCGGTTGTAATTACATCATTCAACTAGAGTGAAGACCGCAACCTCATCGCTGGATTTACATCACGACTCTATGGAATGAAGACCCACGACCTCTCGGTTGTAATTACATCATTCAACTAGAGTGAAGACCGCAACCTCATCATTGGATTTACATCACGACTCTATGGAATGAAGACCCACGACCTCTCGGTTGTAATTACATCATTCAACTAGAGTGAAGACTACAACCTCATCGCTAGATTTACATCACGACTCTATGGAATGAAGACCCACGACCTCTCGGTTGTAATTACATCATTCAACTAGAGTGAAGACTACAACCTCATCATTGGATTTACATCACGACTCTATGGAATGAAGACCCACGACCTCTCGGTTGTAATTACATCATTCAACTAGAGTGAAGACTACAACCTCATCATTTGGATTTACATCACGACTCTATGGAATGAAGACCACGACCTCTCGGTTGTAATTACATCATTCAACTAGAGTGAAGGCCGCAAGCTCATCGCTGGATTTACATCACGACTCTATGGAATGAAGACCACGACCTCTCGGTTGTAATTACATCATTCAACTAGAGTGAAGACCGCAACCTCATCGCTGGATTTACATCACCTGACTCTATGGAATGAAGACCACGACCTCTCGGTTGTAATTACATCATTCAACTAGAGTGAAGACCACAACCTCATCACTGGATTTACATCACCTGACTCTATGGAATGAAGACCACGACCTCTCGGTTGTAATTACATCATTCAACTAGAGTGAAGACCGCAACCTCATCTCTAGATTTACATCACCTGACTCTATGGAATGAAGACCACGTCCTCTCGGTTGTAATTACATCATTCAACTAGAGTGAAGACCGCAACCTCATATTGGATTTACATCACCTGACTCTATGGAATGAAGACCACGACCACTCGGTTGTAATTACATCATTCAACTAGAGTGAAGACTACAACCTCATCGCTAGATTTACATCACCTGACTCTATGGAATGTAGACCACGACTTCTCGGTTGTAATTACATCATTCAACTAGAGTGAAGACTACAACCTCATCACTGGATTTACATCACCTGACTCTATGGAATGAAGACCACGACCTCTCGGTTGTAATTACATCATTCAACTAGAGTGAAGACTACAACCTCATCACTGGATTTACATCACCTGACTCTATGGAATGAAGACCACGACCTCTCGGTTGTTATTACATCATTCAACTAGAGTGAAGACCGCAACCTCATCGCTGTATTTACATCACCTGACTCTATGGAATGAAGACCACGACCTCTCGGTTGTAATTACATCATTCAACTGGAGTGAAGACCGCAACCTCATCGCTGGATTTACATCACCTGACTCTATGGAATGAAGACCACGACCTCTCGGTTGTTATTACATCATTCAACTAGAGTGAAGACCGCAACCTCATCGTTGTATTTACATCACCTGACTCTATGGAATGAAGACCACGACCTCTCGGTTGCAATTACATCATTCCACTAGAGTGAAGACTACAACCTCATCGCTGGATTTACATCACCTGACTCTATGGAATGAAGACCACGACCTCTCGGTTGTTATTACATCATTCAACTAGAGTGAAGACCGCAACCTCATCGCTGTATTTACATCACCTGACTCTATGGAATGAAGACCACGACCTCTCGGTTGCAATTACATCATTCAACTGGAGTGAAGACCGCAACCTCATCACTGGATTTTCATCACCTGACTCTATGGAATGAAGACCACGACCACTCGGTTGTAATTACATCATTCAACTAGAGTGAAGACTACAACCTCATCGCTAGATTTACATCACCTGACTCTATGGAATGTAGACCACGACCTCTCGGTTGTAATTACATCATTCAACTAGAGTGAAGACTACAACCTCATCACTGGATTTACATCACCAGACTCTATGGAATTAAGACCACGACCTCTCGGTTGTAATTACATCATTCAACTAGAGTGAAGACTACAACCTCATCGCTGGATTTACATCACCTGACTCTATGGAATGAAGACCACGACCTCTCGGTTGTAATTACATCATTCAACTGGAGTGAAGACCGCAACCTCATCGCTGGATTTACATCACCTGACTCTATGGAATGAAGACCACGACCTCTCGGTTGTAATTACATCATTCAACTGGAGTGAAGACCGCAACTTCATCGCTGGATTTACATCACCTGAATCTATGGAATGAAGACCACGACCTCTCGGTTGTAATTACATCATTCAACTAGAGTGAAGACTACAACCTCATCGCTGGATTTACATCACATGACTCTATGGAATGTAGACCACGACCACTCGGTTGTAATTACATCATTCAACTAGAGTGAAGACTACAACCTCATCGCTAGATTTACATCACCTGACTCTATGGAATGTAGACCACGACCTCTCGGTTGTAATTACATCATTCAACTGGAGTGAAGACCGCAACCTCATCGTTGGATTTACATCACCTGACTCTATGGAATGAAGACCACGACCTCTCGGTTGTAATTACATCATTCAACTGGAGTGAAGACCGCAACCTCATCGCTGGATTTACATCACCTGACTCTATGGAATGAAGACCACGACCTCTCGGTTGTAATTACATCATTCAACTAGAGTGAAGACCGCAACCTCATCGCTGTATTTACATCACCTGACTCTATGGAATGAAGACCACGACCTCTCGGTTGCAATTACATCATTCAACTGGAGTGAAGACCGCAACCTCATCGCTGGATTTACATCACCTGACTCTATTGAATGAAGGCCACGACCTCTCGGTTGTAATTACATCATTCAACTGGAGTGAAGACCGCAACTTCATCGCTGGATTTACATCACCTGAATCTATGGAATGAAGACCACGACCTCTCGGTTGTAATTACATCATTCAACTAGAGTGAAGACTACAACCTCATCGCTGGATTTACATCACATGACTCTATGGAATGAAGACCACGACCTCTCGGTTGTAATTACATCATTCAACTAGAGTGAAGACTACAACCTCATCACTGGATTTACATCACCTGACTCTATGGAATAAAGACCACGACCTCTCGGTTGCAATTACATCATTCAACTAGAGTGAAGACCGCAACCTCATCGTTGGATTTACATCACATGACTCTATGGAATGAAGACCACGACCTCTCGGTTGTAATTACATCATTCAACTAGAGTGAAGACCGCAACCTCATCGCTAGATTTACATCACGACTCTATGGAATGAAGACCCACGACCTCTCGGTTGTAATTACATCATTCAACTAGAGTGAAGACTACAACCTCATCATTGGATTTACATCACGACTCTATGGAATGAAGACCCACGACCTCTCGGTTGTAATTACATCATTCAACTAGAGTGAAGACTACAACCTCATCGCTGGATTTACATCACGACTCTATGGAATGAAGACCCACGACCTCTCGGTTGTAATTACATCATTCAACTAGAGTGAAGACCGCAACCTCATCGCTGGATTTACATCACGACTCTATGGAATGAAGACCCACGACCTCTCGGTTGTAATTACATCATTCAACTAGAGTGAAGACTACAACCTCATCGCTGGATTTACATCACGACTCTATGGAATGAAGACCCACGACCTCTCGGTTGTAATTACATCATTCAACTAGAGTGAAGACCGCAACCTCATCGTTGGATTTACATCACGACTCTATGGAATGAAGACCCACGACCTCTCGGTTGTAATTACATCATTCAACTAGAGTGAAGACTACAACCTCATCGCTGGATTTACATCACGACTCTATGGAATGAAGACCCACGACCTCTCGGTTGTAATTACATCATTCAACTAGAGTGAAGACTACAACCTCATCGTTGGATTTACATCACGACTCTATGGAATGAAGACCCACGACCTCTCGGTTGTAATTACATCATTCAACTAGAGTGAAGACCATAACCTCATCGCTGGATTTACATCACACGACTCTATGGAATGAAGACCCACGACCTCTCGGTTGTAATTACATCATTCAACTAGAGTGAAGACTACAACCTCATCGCTGGATTTACATCACGACTCTATGGAATGAAGACCCACGACCTCTCGGTTGTAATTACATCATTCAACTAGAGTGAAGACTACAACCTCATCGCTGGATTTACATCACGACTCTATGGAATGAAGACCCACGACCTCTCGGTTGTAATTACATCATTCAACTAGAGTGAAGACCGCAACCTCATCGTTGGATTTACATCACGACTCTATGGAATGAAGACCCACGACCTCTCGGTTGTAATTACATCATTCAACTAGAGTGAAGACCGCAACCTCATCGCTGGATTTACATCACGACTCTATGGAATGAAGACCCACGACCTCTCGGTTGTAATTACATCATTCAACTAGAGTGAAGACTACAACCTCATCATTTGGATTTACATCACGACTCTATGGAATGAAGACCCACGACCTCTCGGTTGTAATTACATCATTCAACTAGAGTGAAGACCGCAACCTCATCATTGGATTTACATCACGACTCTATGGAATGAAGACCACGACCTCTCGGTTGTAATTACATCATTCAACTAGAGTGAAGACCCAACCTCATCGCTGGATTTACATCACACGACTACTATGGAATGAAGACCACGACCTCTCGGTTGTAATTACATCATTCAACTAGAGTGAAGACTACAACCTCATCGCTTTGGATTTACATCACGACTACATGGAATGAAGACCACGACCTCTCGGTTGTAATTACATCATTCAACTAGAGTGAAGACTACAACCTCATCCTTTGGATTTACATCACGACTCTATGGAATGAAGACCCACGACCTCTCGGTTGTAATTACATCATTCAACTAGAGTGAAGACCGCAACCTCATCGTTGGATTTACATCACACGACTACATGGAATGAAGACCCACGACCTCTCGGTTGTAATTACATCATTCAACTAGAGTGAAGACCGCAACCTCATCGCTGGATTTACATCACGACTCTATGGAATGAAGACCCACGACCTCTCGGTTGTAATTACATCATTCAACTAGAGTGAAGACCGCAACCTCATCGTTGGATTTACATCACGACTCTATGGAATGAAGACCCACGACCTCTCGGTTGTAATTACATCATTCAACTAGAGTGAAGACTACAACCTCATCGCTGGATTTACATCACGACTCTATGGAATGAAGACCCACGACCTCTCGGTTGTAATTACATCATTCAACTAGAGTGAAGACCGCAACCTCATCATTGGATTTACATCACGACTCTATGGAATGAAGACCCACGACCTCTCGGTTGTAATTACATCATTCAACTAGAGTGAAGACTACAACCTCATCGCTAGATTTACATCACGACTCTATGGAATGAAGACCCACGACCTCTCGGTTGTAATTACATCATTCAACTAGAGTGAAGACTACAACCTCATCATTTGGATTTACATCACGACTCTATGGAATGAAGACCCACGACCTCTCGGTTGTAATTACATCATTCAACTAGAGTGAAGACTACAACCTCATCGCTGGATTTACATCACGACTCTATGGAATGTAGACCCCGACCACTCGGTTGTAATTACATCATTCAACTAGAGTGAAGACTACAACCTCATCGCTAGATTTACATCACCTGACTCTATGGAATGTAGACCACGACCTCTCGGTTGTAATTACATCATTCAACTAGAGTGAAGACTACAACCTCATCGCTGGATTTACATCACCTGACTCTATGGAATGAGGACCACGACCTCTCGGTTGTTATTACATCATTCAACTAGAGTGAAGACCGCAACCTCATCGTTGTATTTACATCACCTGACTCTATGGAATGAAGACCACGACCTCTCGGTTGTAATTACATCATTCAACTAGAGTGAAGACTACAACCTCATCGCTGGATTTACATCACCTGACTCTATGGAATGAAGACCACGACCTCTCGGTTGTAATTACATCATTCAACTAGAGTGAAGACCGCAACCTCATCTGTAGATTTACATCACCTGACTCTATGGAATTAAGACCACGACCTCTCGGTTGCAATTACATCATTCAACTGGAGTGAAGACCGCAACCTCATCGTTGGATTTACAGCACCTGACTCTATGGAATGAGGACCACGACCTCTCGGTTGTAATTACATCATTCAACTAGAGTGAAGACTACAACCTCATCGCTGGATTTACATCACGACTCTATGGAATGAAGACCCACGACCTCTCGGTTGTAATTACATCATTCAACTAGAGTGAAGACTACAACCTCATCACTGGATTTACCTCACCTGACTCTATGGAATTAAGACCACGACCTCTCGGTTGTAATTACATCATTCCACTAGAGTGAAGACTACAACCTCATATTGGATTTACATCACCTGACTCTATGGAATGAAGACCACGACCTCTCGGTTGTAATTACATCATTCAACTAGAGTGAAGACTACAACATCATCGCTGGATTTACATCACCTGACTCTATGGAATGAAGACCACGACCACTCGGTTGTAATTACATCATTCAACTAGAGTGAAGACCGCAACCTCATCTCTAGATTTACATCACCTGACTCTATGGAATGAAGACCACGACCACTCGATTGTAATTACATTATTCAACTAGAGTGAAGACCGCAACCTCATCGTTGGATTTACATCACCTGACTCTATGGAATGAAGACCACGACCTCTCGATTGTAATTATATCATTCAACTGGAGTGAAGACCGCAACCTCATCACTGGATTTTCATCACCTGACTCTATGGAATGAAGACCACGACCACTCGGTTGTAATTACATCATTCAACTAGAGTGAAGACTACAACCTCATCGCTAGATTTACATCACCTGACTCTATGGAATGTAGACCACGACCTCTCGGTTGTAATTACATCATTCAACTAGAGTGAAGACTACAACCTCATCACTGGATTTACATCACCTGACTCTATGGAATGAAGACCACGACCTCTCGGTTGTAATTACATCATTCAACTAGAGTGAAGACTACAACCTCATCACTGGATTTACATCACCTGACTCTATGGAATGAAGACCACGACCTCTCGGTTGTAATTACATCATTCAACTAGAGTGAAGACCGCAACCTCATCGCTGGATTTACATCACCTGACTCTATGGAATGAAGACCACGACCTCTCGGTTGTAATTACATCATTCAACTAGAGTGAAGACTACAACCTCATCGCTGGATTTACATCACCTGACTCTATGGAATGAAGACCACGACCTCTCGATTGCAATTACATCATTCCACTAGAGTGAAGACTACAACCTCATCGCTGTATTTACATCACCTGACTCTATGGAATGAAGACCACGACCTCTCGGTTGTAATTACATCATTCAACTGGAGTGAAGACCGCAACCTCATCGCTGGATTTACATCACCTGACTCTATGGAATGAAGACCACGACCTCTCGGTTGTAATTACATCATTCAACTAGAGTGAAGACCGCAACCTCATCGCTGGATTTACATCACCTGACTCTATGGAATGAAGACCACGACCTCTCGGTTGTAATTACATCATTCAACTAGAGTGAAGACTACAACCTCATCGCTGGATTTACATCACCTGACTCTATGGAATGAAGACCACGACCTCTCGGTTGCAATTCCATCATTCAACTAGAGTGAAGACCGCAACCTCATCGCTGGATTTACATCACGACTCTATGGAATGAAGACCCACGACCTCTCGGTTGTAATTACATCATTCAACTAGAGTGAAGACCATAACCTCATCATTGGATTTACATCACGACTCTATGGAATGAAGACCCACGACCTCTCGGTTGTAATTACATCATTCAACTAGAGTGAAGACTACAACCTCATCGCTGGATTTACATCACGACTCTATGGAATGAAGACCCACGACCTCTCGGTTGTAATTACATCATTCAACTAGAGTGAAGACCGCAACCTCATCGCTGGATTTACATCACGACTCTATGGAATGAAGACCCACGACCTCTCGGTTGTAATTACATCATTCAACTAGAGTGAAGACTACAACCTCATCATTGGATTTACATCACACGACTCTATGGAATGAAGACCCACGACCTCTCGGTTGTAATTACATCATTCAACTAGAGTGAAGACCGCAACCTCATCATTTGGATTTACATCACACGACTCTATGGAATGAAGACCCACGACCTCTCGGTTGTAATTACATCATTCAACTAGAGTGAAGACTACAACCTCATCGCTGGATTTACATCACGACTCTATGGAATGAAGACCCACGACCTCTCGGTTGTAATTACATCATTCAACTAGAGTGAAGACTACAACCTCATCATTTGGATTTACATCACGACTCTATGGAATGAAGACCCACGACCTCTCGGTTGTAATTACATCATTCAACTAGAGTGAAGACTACAACCTCATCATTGGATTTACATCACGACTCTATGGAATGAAGACCCACGACCTCTCGGTTGTAATTACATCATTCAACTAGAGTGAAGACCGCAACCTCATCGCTAGATTTACATCACGACTCTATGGAATGAAGACCCACGACCTCTCGGTTGTAATTACATCATTCAACTAGAGTGAAGACCGCAACCTCATCATTGGATTTACATCACACGACTCTATGGAATGAAGACCCACGACCTCTCGGTTGTAATTACATCATTCAACTAGAGTGAAGACTACAACCTCATCGCTGGATTTACATCACACGACTCTATGGAATGAAGACCCACGACCTCTCGGTTGTAATTACATCATTCAACTAGAGTGAAGACTACAACCTCATCGTGGATTTACATCACGACTCTATGGAATGAAGACCCACGACCTCTCGGTTGTAATTACATCATTCAACTAGAGTGAAGACCGCAACCTCATCGTTGGATTTACATCACACGACTCTATGGAATGAAGACCCACGACCTCTCGGTTGTAATTACATCATTCAACTAGAGTGAAGACCGCAACCTCATCGCTGGATTTACATCACGACTCTATGGAATGAAGACCCACGACCTCTCGGTTGTAATTACATCATTCAACTAGAGTGAAGACTACAACCTCATCGCTGGATTTACATCACACGACTCTATGGAATGAAGACCCACGACCTCTCGGTTGTAATTACATCATTCAACTAGAGTGAAGACAACCTCATCATTTGGATTTACATCACGACTCTATGGAATGAAGACCCACGACCTCTCGGTTGTAATTACATCATTCAACTAGAGTGAAGACTACAACCTCATCGCTGGATTTACATCACACGACTCTATGGAATGAAGACCCACGACCTCTCGGTTGTAATTACATCATTCAACTAGAGTGAAGACCGCAACCTCATCATTTGGATTTACATCACACGACTCTATGGAATGAAGACCCACGACCTCTCGGTTGTAATTACATCATTCAACTAGAGTGAAGACTACAACCTCATCGCTGGATTTACATCACGACTCTATGGAATGAAGACCCACGACCTCTCGGTTGTAATTACATCATTCAACTAGAGTGAAGACTACAACCTCATCGCTGGATTTACATCACACGACTCTATGGAATGAAGACCCACGACCTCTCGGTTGTAATTACATCATTCAACTAGAGTGAAGACCGCAACCTCATCGCTGGATTTACATCACGACTCTATGGAATGAAGACCCACGACCTCTCGGTTGTAATTACATCATTCAACTAGAGTGAAGACCATAACCTCATCGTTGGATTTACATCACGACTCTATGGAATGAAGACCCACGACCTCTCGGTTGTAATTACATCATTCAACTAGAGTGAAGACTACAACCTCATCGCTGGATTTACATCACGACTCTATGGAATGAAGACCCACGACCTCTCGGTTGTAATTACATCATTCAACTAGAGTGAAGACCGCAACCTCATCATTGGATTTACATCACGACTCTATGGAATGAAGACCCACGACCTCTCGGTTGTAATTACATCATTCAACTAGAGTGAAGACTACAACCTCATCGCTGGATTTACATCACGACTCTATGGAATGAAGACCCACGACCTCTCGGTTGTAATTACATCATTCAACTAGAGTGAAGACCATAACCTCATCATTTGGATTTACATCACGACTCTATGGAATGAAGACCCACGACCTCTCGGTTGTAATTACATCATTCAACTAGAGTGAAGACTACAACCTCATCGCTAGATTTACATCACGACTCTATGGAATGAAGACCCACGACCTCTCGGTTGTAATTACATCATTCAACTAGAGTGAAGACTACAACCTCATCTTGGATTTACATCACGACTCTATGGAATGAAGACCCACGACCTCTCGGTTGTAATTACATCATTCAACTAGAGTGAAGACTACAACCTCATCGTTGGATTTACATCACACGACTCTATGGAATGAAGACCACGACCTCTCGGTTGTAATTACATCATTCAACTAGAGTGAAGACCGCAACCTCATCATTGGATTTACATCACGACTCTATGGAATGAAGACCCACGACCTCTCGGTTGTAATTACATCATTCAACTAGAGTGAAGACCATAACCTCATCGCTGGATTTACATCACGACTCTATGGAATGAAGACCACGACCTCTCGGTTGTAATTACATCATTCAACTAGAGTGAAGACTACAACCTCATCATTTGGATTTACATCACGACTCTATGGAATGAAGACCCACGACCTCTCGGTTGTAATTACATCATTCAACTAGAGTGAAGACAACCTCATCACTGTATTTACATCACCTGACTCTATGGAATGAAGACCACGACCACTCGGTTGTAATTACATCATTCAACTAGAGTGAAGACTACAACCTCATCGCTAGATTTACATCACCTAACTCTATGGAATGTAGACCACGACCTCTCGGTTGTAATTACATCATTCAACTAGAGTGAAGACGACAACCTCATCGCTGATTTACATCACCTGACTCTATGGAATGAAGACCACGACCTCTCGGTTGTTATTACATCATTCAACTAGAGTGAAGACTACAACCTCATCACTGGATTTACATCACCTGACTCTATGGAATGTAGACCACGACCTCTCGGTTGTAATTACATCATTCAACTAGAGTGAAGACTACAACCTCATCACTGGATTTACATCACCTGACTCTATGGAATAAAGACCACGACCTCTCGGTTGCAATTACATCATTCCACTAGAGTGAAGACTACAACCTCATCGCTAGATTTACATCACCTGACTCTATGGAATGTAGACCACGACCTCTCGGTTGTAATTACATCATTCAACTAGAGTGAAGACTACAACCTCATCACTGGATTTACATCACCTGACTCTATGGAATGTAGACCACGACCTCTCGGTTGTAATTACATCATTCAACTAGAGTGAAGACTACAACCTCATCGCTGGATTTACATCACCTGACTCTATGGAATGAAGACCACGACCTCTCGGTTGTAATTACATCATTCAACTGGAGTGAAGACCGCAACCTCATCGCTGGATTTACATCACCTGACTCTATGGAATGAAGACCACGACCTCTCGGTTGTAATTACATCATTCAACTGGAGTGAAGACCGCAACCTCATCGCTGGATTTACATCACCTGACTCTATGGAATGAAGACCACGACCTCTCGGTTGTAATTACATCATTCAACTAGAGTGAAGACTACAACCTCATCGCTGGATTTACATCACCTGACTCTATGGAATGAAGACCACGACCACTCGGTTGTAATTACATCATTCAACTAGAGTGAAGACTACAACCTCATCGCTAGATTTACATCACCTGACTCTATGGAATGAAGACCACGACCTCTCGGTTATAATTACATCATTCAACTGGAGTGAAGACCGCAACCTCATCGCTGGATTTACATCACCTGACTCTATGGAATGAAGACCACGACCACTCGGTTGTAATTACATCATTCAACTAGAGTGAAGACTACAACCTCATCGCTAGATTTACATCACCTGACTCTATGGAATGTAGACCACGACCTCTCGGTTGCAATTACATCATTCCACTAGAGTGAAGACCGCAACCTCATATTGGATTTACATCACCTGACTCTATGGAATGAAGACCACGACTTCTCGGTTGTTATTACTTCATTCAACTAGAGTGAAGACCGCAACCTCATATTGGATTTACATCACACGACTACATGGAATGAAGACCCACGACCTCTCGGTTGTAATTACATCATTCAACTAGAGTGAAGACCGCAACCTCATCCTTTACATCACGACTCTATGGAATGAAGACCACGACCTCTCGGTTGTAATTACATCATTCAACTAGAGTGAAGACCATAACCTCATCGCTGGATTTACATCACACGACTCTATGGAATGAAGACCCACGACCTCTCGGTTGTAATTACATCATTCAACTAGAGTGAAGACTATAACCTCATCGCTGGATTTACATCACGACTCTATGGAATGAAGACCCACGACCTCTCGGTTGTAATTACATCATTCAACTAGAGTGAAGACTACAACCTCATCGCTGGATTTACATCACGACTCTATGGAATGAAGACCCACGACCTCTCGGTTGTAATTACATCATTCAACTAGAGTGAAGACCATAACCTCATCGCTGGATTTACATCACACGACTCTATGGAATGAAGACCACGACCTCTCGGTTGTAATTACATCATTCAACTAGAGTGAAGACCTACAACCTCATCGCTGGATTTACATCACGACTCTATGGAATGTAGACAACGACCTCTCGATTCTAATTACATGATTGAAGTAGAGTGAAGACTACAAGCTCATCAACTGATTTACATCACACGACTCTATGGAATGAAGACCACGACCTCTCGGTTGTAATTACATCATTCAACTAGAGTGAAGACTACAACCTCATCGCTTTGGATTTACATCACGACTCTATGGAATGAAGACCACGACCTCTCGGTTGTAATTACATCATTCAACTAGAGTGAAGACCATAACCTCACTGGATTTACATCACCCGACTCTATGGAATGAAGACCACGACCTCTCGGTTGTAATTCCATCATTCAACTAGAGTGAAAACTACAACCTCATCACTGGATTTACATCACCTGACTCTATGGAATGAAGACCACGACCTCTCGATTGTAATTCCATCATTCAACTAGAGTGAAAACTACAACCTCATCACTGGATTTACATCACCTGACTCTATGGAATGAAGACCACGACCACTCGGTTGTAATTACATCATTCAACTAGAGTGAAGACCGCAACCTCATCGCTAGATTTACATCACCTGACTCTATGGAATGAAGACCACGACCTCTCGGTTGTAATTACATCATTCAACTAGAGTGAAAACTATAACCTCATCACTGGATTTACATCACCTGACTACATGGAATGAAGACCCACGACCTCTCGGTTGTAATTACATTTTTCAACTAGAGTGAAGACTACAACCTCGTCGCTAGATTTACATCACGACTCTATGGAATGAAGACCCACGACCTCTCGGTTGTAATTACATCATTCAACTAGAGTGAAGACTACAACCTCATCGTTGGATTTACATCACGACTCTATGGAATGAAGACCACGACCTCTCGGTTGTAATTACATCATTCAACTAGAGTGAAGACCATAACCTCATCATTGGATTTACATCACACGACTCTATGGAATGAAGACCCACGACCTCTCGGTTGTAATTACATCATTCAACTAGAGTGAAGACCATAACCTCATCGCTGGATTTACATCACACGACTCTATGGAATGAAGACCCACGACCTCTCGGTTGTAATTACATCATTCAACTAGAGTGAAGACTACAACCTCATCGTTGGATTTACATCACACGACTCTATGGAATGAAGACCCACGACCTCTCGGTTGTAATTACATCATTCAACTAGAGTGAAGACTAACCTCATCATTTGGATTTACATCACGACTCTATGGAATGAAGACCACGACCTCTCGGTTGTAATTACATCATTCAACTAGAGTGAAGACTACAACCTCATCGCTGGATTTACATCACGACTCTATGGAATGAAGACCCACGACCTCTCGGTTGTAATTACATCATTCAACTAGAGTGAAGACTACAACCTCATCGTTGGATTTACATCATCACGACTCTATGGAATGAAGACCCACGACCTCTCGGTTGTAATTACATCATTCAACTAGAGTGAAGACTACAACCTCATCATTTGGATTTACATCACGACTCTATGGAATGAAGACCACGACCTCTCGGTTGTAATTACATCATTCAACTAGAGTGAAGACTACAACCTCATCGCTGGATTTACATCACGACTCTATGGAATGAAGACCACGACCTCTCGGTTGTAATTACATCATTCAACTAGAGTGAAGACTACAACCTCATCATTGGATTTACATCACGACTCTATGGAATGAAGACCCACGACCTCTCGGTTGTAATTACATCATTCAACTAGAGTGAAGAGACTACAACCTCATCACTTGGATTTACATCACGACTCTATGGAATGAAGACCACGACCTCTCGGTTGTAATTACATCATTCAACTAGAGTGAAGACTACAACCTCATCATTTGGATTTACATCACACGACTCTATGGAATGAAGACCCACGACCTCTCGGTTGTAATTACATCATTCAACTAGAGTGAAGACAACCTCATCGCTAGATTTACATCACGACTACATGGAATGAAGACCCACGACCTCTCGGTTGTAATTACATCATTCAACTAGAGTGAAGACTATAACCTCATCATTGGATTTACATCACGACTCTATGGAATGAAGACCACGACCTCTCGGTTGTAATTACATCATTCAACTAGAGTGAAGACTAAACCTCATCATTGGTTACATCACGACTCTATGGAATGAAGACCCACGACCTCTCGGTTGTAATTACATCATTCAACTAGAGTGAAGACTACAACCTCATCATTTGGATTTACATCACACGACTCTATGGAATGAAGACCCACGACCTCTCGGTTGTAATTACATCATTCAACTAGAGTGAAGACTACAACCTCATCGCTGGATTTACATCACGACTCTATGGAATGAAGACCCACGACCTCTCGGTTGTAATTACATCATTCAACTAGAGTGAAGACTACAACCTCATCATGGATTTACATCACGACTCTATGGAATGAAGACCCACGACCTCTCGGTTGTAATTACATCATTCAACTAGAGTGAAGACTACAACCTCATCATTTGGATTTACATCACGACTACATGGAATGAAGACCCACGACCTCTCGGTTGTAATTACATCATTCAACTAGAGTGAAGACTACAACCTCATCGCTGGATTTACATCACGACTCTATGGAATGAAGACCCACGACCTCTCGGTTGTAATTACATCATTCAACTAGAGTGAAGACTACAACCTCATATTTGGATTTACATCACGACTCTATGGAATGAAGACCCACGACCTCTCGGTTGTAATTACATCATTCAACTAGAGTGAAGACTACAACCTCATCGCTGGATTTACATCACGACTCTATGGAATGAAGACCCACGACCTCTCGGTTGTAATTACATCATTCAACTAGAGTGAAGACCGCAACCTCATCGTTGGATTTACATCACACGACTCTATGGAATGAAGACCCACGACCTCTCGGTTGTAATTACATCATTCAACTAGAGTGACCTCATCATTTGGATTTACATCACGACTCTATGGAATGAAGACCACGACCTCTCGGTTGTAATTACATCATTCAACTAGGTGAAGACTACAACCTCATCACTGGATTTACATCACGACTACTATGGAATGAAGACCCACGACCTCTCGGTTGTAATTACATCATTCAACTAGAGTGAAGACTACAACCTCATCGCTGGATTTACATCACGACTCTATGGAATGAAGACCCACGACCTCTCGGTTGTAATTACATCATTCAACTAGAGTGAAGACTACAACCTCATCAGGATTTACATCACGACTACATGGAATGAAGACCCACGACCTCTCGGTTGTAATTACATCATTCAACTAGAGTGAAGACCATAACCTCATCATTGGATTTACATCACGACTCTATGGAATGAAGACCACGACCTCTCGGTTGTAATTACATCATTCAACTAGAGTGAAGACCGCAACCTCATCGTTTACATCACGACTCTATGGAATGAAGACCCACGACCTCTCGGTTGTAATTACATCATTCAACTAGAGTGAAGACTACAACCTCATCGCTGGATTTACATCACGACTCTATGGAATGAAGACCCACGACCTCTCGGTTGTAATTACATCATTCAACTAGAGTGAAGACTACAACCTCATCATGGATTTACATCACGACTCTATGGAATGAAGACCCACGACCTCTCGGTTGTAATTACATCATTCAACTAGAGTGAAGACCAACCTCATCGCTGGATTTACATCACACGACTCTATGGAATGAAGACCCACGACCTCTCGGTTGTAATTACATCATTCAACTAGAGTGAAGACCGCATAACCTCATCATTGGATTTACATCACGACTACATGGAATGAAGACCCACGACCTCTCGGTTGTAATTACATCATTCAACTAGAGTGAAGACCGCAACCTCATCTTGGATTTACATCACGACTCTATGGAATGAAGACCACGACCTCTCGGTTGTAATTACATCATTCAACTAGAGTGAAGACCGCAACCTCATCATTGGATTTACATCACGACTCTATGGAATGAAGACCACGACCTCTCGGTTGTAATTACATCATTCACCTAGAGCGAAGACTACAACCTCATCTGGATTTACATCACGACTCTATGGAATGAAGACCACGACCTCTCGGTTGTAATTACATCATTCAACTAGAGTGAAGACGCAACCTCATCACTGGATTTACATCACCTGACTCTATGGAATTAAGACCACGACCTCTCGGTTGCAATTACATCATTCCACTAGAGTGAAGACTACAACCTCATCACTGGATTTACATCACCTGACTCTATGGAATGAAGACCACGACCTCTCGGTTGTAATTACATCATTCAACTGGAGTGAAGACCACAACCTCATCGCTGGATTTACATCACCTGACTCTATGGAATGAAGACCACGACCTCTCGGTTGTAATTACATCATTCAACTGGAGTGAAGACCGCAACCTCATCGCTGGATTTACATCACCTGACTCTATGGAATGAAGACCACGACCTCTCGGTTGTAATTACATCATTCAACTAGAGTGAAGACTACAACATCATCGCTGGATTTACATCACCTGACTCTATGGAATGAAGACCACGACCTCTCGATTGCAATTACATCATTCCACTAGAGTGAAGACTACAACCTCATCGCTGTATTTACATCACCTGACTCTATGGAATGAAGACCACGACCTCTCGGTTGCAATTACATCATTCAACTGGAGTGAAGACCGCAACCTCATCCTTGGATTTACATCACCTGACTCTATGGAATGAGGACCACGACCTCTCGGTTGTTATTACATCATTCAACTAGAGTGAAGACCGCAACCTCATCGCTGTATTTACATCACCTGACTCTATGGAATGAAGACCACGACCTCTCGGTTGTAATTACATCATTCAACTAGAGTGAAGACTACAACCTCATCGCTAGATTTACATCACCTGACTCTATGGAATGTAGACCACGACCTCTCGGTTGTAATTACATCATTCAACTAGAGTGAAGACTACAACCTCATCACTGGATTTACATCACCTGACTCTATGGAATGAAGACCACGACCTCTCGGTTGCAATTACATCATTCAACTAGAGTGAAGACTACAACCTCATCGCTAGATTTACATCACCTGACTCTATGGAATGTAGACCACGACCTCTCGGTTGTAATTACATCATTCCACTAGAGTGAAGACTACAACCTCATCACTGGATTTACATCACCTGACTCTATGGAATGAAGACCACGACCTCTCGGTTGTAATTACATCATTCAACTAGAGTGAAGACTATAACCTCATCACTGGATTTACATCACCTGACTCTATGGAATGAAGACCACGACCTCTCGGTTGTAATTACATCATTCAACTAGAGTGAAGACTACAACCTCATCACTGGATTTACATCACCTGACTCTATGGAATGAAGACCACGACCTCTCGGTTGTAATTACATCATTCAACTAGAGTGAAGACTACAACCTCATCATTGGATTTACATCACGACTCTATGGAATGAAGACCCACGACCTCTCGGTTGTAATTACATCATTCAACTAGAGTGAAGACTACAACCTCATCGTTGGATTTACATCACGACTCTATGGAATGAAGACCCACGACCTCTCGGTTGTAATTACATCATTCAACTAGAGTGAAGACTATAACCTCATCGTTGGATTTACATCACGACTCTATGGAATGAAGACCACGACCTCTCGGTTGTAATTACATCATTCAACTAGAGTGAAGACTACAACCTCATCATTTGGATTTACATCACGACTCTATGGAATGAAGACCCACGACCTCTCGGTTGTAATTACATCATTCAACTAGAGTGAAGACTACAACCTCATCATTGGATTTACATCACGACTCTATGGAATGAAGACCCACGACCTCTCGGTTGTAATTACATCATTCAACTAGAGTGAAGACTACAACCTCATCGCTGGATTTACATCACGACTCTATGGAATGAAGACCCACGACCTCTCGGTTGTAATTACATCATTCAACTAGAGTGAAGACCATAACCTCATCATTGGATTTACATCACGACTCTATGGAATGAAGACCACGACCTCTCGGTTGTAATTACATCATTCAACTAGAGTGAAGACCATAACCTCATCGCTGGATTTACATCACGACTCTATGGAATGAAGACCCACGACCTCTCGGTTGTAATTACATCATTCAACTAGAGTGAAGACTACAACCTCATCGCTGGATTTACATCACGACTCTATGGAATGAAGACCCACGACCTCTCGGTTGTAATTACATCATTCAACTAGAGTGAAGACCGCAACCTCATCGCTGGATTTACATCACGACTCTATGGAATGAAGACCCACGACCTCTCGGTTGTAATTACATCATTCAACTAGAGTGAAGACGCAACCTCATCGTTGGATTTACATCACGACTCTATGGAATGAAGACCCACGACCTCTCGGTTGTAATTACATCATTCAACTAGAGTGAAGACTACAACCTCATCGCTGGATTTACATCACGACTCTATGGAATGAAGACCCACGACCTCTCGGTTGTAATTACATCATTCAACTAGAGTGAAGACTACAACCTCATCGCTGGATTTACATCACGACTCTATGGAATGAAGACCCACGACCTCTCGGTTGTAATTACATCATTCAACTAGAGTGAAGACCGCAACCTCATCATTGGATTTACATCACACGACTCTATGGAATGAAGACCCACGACCTCTCGGTTGTAATTACATCATTCAACTAGAGTGAAGACCGCAACCTCATCGTTGGATTTACATCACGACTCTATGGAATGAAGACCCACGACCTCTCGGTTGTAATTACATCATTCAACTAGAGTGAAGACCGCAACCTCATCGCTGGATTTACATCACGACTCTATGGAATGAAGACCCACGACCTCTCGGTTGTAATTACATCATTCAACTAGAGTGAAGACTACAACCTCATCGCTGGATTTACATCACGACTCTATGGAATGAAGACCCACGACCTCTCGGTTGTAATTACATCATTCAACTAGAGTGAAGACCGCAACCTCATCGTTGGATTTACATCACGACTCTATGGAATGAAGACCCACGACCTCTCGGTTGTAATTACATCATTCAACTAGAGTGAAGACCATAACCTCATCGCTGGATTTACATCACGACTCTATGGAATGAAGACCCACGACCTCTCGGTTGTAATTACATCATTCAACTAGAGTGAAGACCGCAACCTCATCATTGGATTTACATCACACGACTCTATGGAATGAAGACCCACGACCTCTCGGTTGTAATTACATCATTCAACTAGAGTGAAGACTACAACCTCATCGCTGGATTTACATCACGACTCTATGGAATGAAGACCCACGACCTCTCGGTTGTAATTACATCATTCAACTAGAGTGAAGACTACAACCTCATCGCTGGATTTACATCACACGACTCTATGGAATGAAGACCCACGACCTCTCGGTTGTAATTACATCATTCAACTAGAGTGAAGACTACAACCTCATCGCTGGATTTACATCACGACTCTATGGAATGAAGACCCACGACCTCTCGGTTGTAATTACATCATTCAACTAGAGTGAAGACTACAACCTCATCGTTGGATTTACATCACGACTCTATGGAATGAAGACCCACGACCTCTCGGTTGTAATTACATCATTCAACTAGAGTGAAGACCGCAACCTCATCGCTGGATTTACATCACGACTCTATGGAATGAAGACCCACGACCTCTCGGTTGTAATTACATCATTCAACTAGAGTGAAGACCGCAACCTCATCGTTGGATTTACATCACGACTCTATGGAATGAAGACCCACGACCTCTCGGTTGTAATTACATCATTCAACTAGAGTGAAGACCGCAACCTCATCTTTGGATTTACATCACGACTCTATGGAATGAAGACCCACGACCTCTCGGTTGTAATTACATCATTCAACTAGAGTGAAGACTACAACCTCATCGCTGGATTTACATCACGACTCTATGGAATGAAGACCCACGACCTCTCGGTTGTAATTACATCATTCAACTAGAGTGAAGACTACAACCTCATCATTGGATTTACATCACGACTCTATGGAATGAAGACCCACGACCTCTCGGTTGTAATTACATCATTCAACTAGAGTGAAGACTACAACCTCATCGCTGGATTTACATCACGACTCTATGGAATGAAGACCCACGACCTCTCGGTTGTAATTACATCATTCAACTAGAGTGAAGACCATAACCTCATCGTTGGATTTACATCACGACTCTATGGAATGAAGACCCACGACCTCTCGGTTGTAATTACATCATTCAACTAGAGTGAAGACTACAACCTCATCGCTGGATTTACATCACGACTCTATGGAATGAAGACCCACGACCTCTCGGTTGTAATTACATCATTCAACTAGAGTGAAGACTACAACCTCATCGCTGGATTTACATCACGACTCTATGGAATGAAGACCCACGACCTCTCGGTTGTAATTACATCATTCAACTAGAGTGAAGACTACAACCTCATCGCTGGATTTACATCACACGACTCTATGGAATGAAGACCCACGACCTCTCGGTTGTAATTACATCATTCAACTAGAGTGAAGACCGCAACCTCATCGTTGGATTTACATCACGACTCTATGGAATGAAGACCCACGACCTCTCGGTTGTAATTACATCATTCAACTAGAGTGAAGACGCAACCTCATCGCTGGATTTACATCACGACTCTATGGAATGAAGACCCACGACCTCTCGGTTGTAATTACATCATTCAACTAGAGTGAAGACCATAACCTCATCGCTGGATTTACATCACGACTCTATGGAATGAAGACCCACGACCTCTCGGTTGTAATTACATCATTCAACTAGAGTGAAGACCATAACCTCATCTTTGGATTTACATCACGACTCTATGGAATGAAGACCCACGACCTCTCGGTTGTAATTACATCATTCAACTAGAGTGAAGACTACAACCTCATCGTTGGATTTACATCACGACTCTATGGAATGAAGACCCACGACCTCTCGGTTGTAATTACATCATTCAACTAGAGTGAAGACCGCAACCTCATCGCTGGATTTACATCACGACTCTATGGAATGAAGACCCACGACCTCTCGGTTGTAATTACATCATTCAACTAGAGTGAAGACTACAACCTCATCATTTGGATTTACATCACGACTCTATGGAATGAAGACCACGACCTCTCGGTTGTAATTACATCATTCAACTAGAGTGAAGACTACAACCTCATCCTTGGATTTACATCACACGACTCTATGGAATGAAGACCCACGACCTCTCGGTTGTAATTACATCATTCAACTAGAGTGAAGACAAACCTCATCATTTGGATTTACATCACACGACTCTATGGAATGAAGACCCACGACCTCTCGGTTGTAATTACATCATTCAACTAGAGTGAAGACTACAACCTCATCGCTGGATTTACATCACGACTCTATGGAATGAAGACCCACGACCTCTCGGTTGTAATTACATCATTCAACTAGAGTGAAGACTACAACCTCATCATGGATTTACATCACGACTCTATGGAATGAAGACCCACGACCTCTCGGTTGTAATTACATCATTCAACTAGAGTGAAGACTACAACCTCATCGCTGGATTTACATCACACGACTCTATGGAATGAAGACCCACGACCTCTCGGTTGTAATTACATCATTCAACTAGAGTGAAGACCGCAACCTCATCGCTGGATTTACATCACGACTCTATGGAATGAAGACCACGACCTCTCGGTTGTAATTACATCATTCAACTAGAGTGAAGACTACAACCTCATCGCTTTGGATTTACATCACACGACTCTATGGAATGAAGACCCACGACCTCTCGGTTGTAATTACATCATTCAACTAGAGTGAAGACCATAACCTCATCGTTGGATTTACATCACACGACTCTATGGAATGAAGACCACGACCTCTCGGTTGTAATTACATCATTCAACTAGAGTGAAGACCATAACCTCATCGTTGGATTTACATCACGACTACATGGAATGAAGACCCACGACCTCTCGGTTGTAATTACATCATTCAACTAGAGTGAAGACTACAACCTCATCGTTGGATTTACATCACGACTCTATGGAATGAAGACCCACGACCTCTCGGTTGTAATTACATCATTCAACTAGAGTGAAGACTACAACCTCATCGCTGGATTTACATCACGACTCTATGGAATGAAGACCCACGACCTCTCGGTTGTAATTACATCATTCAACTAGAGTGAAGACTACAACCTCATCATTGGATTTACATCACGACTCTATGGAATGAAGACCCACGACCTCTCGGTTGTAATTACATCATTCAACTAGAGTGAAGACTACAACCTCATCGCTGGATTTACATCACGACTCTATGGAATGAAGACCACGACCTCTCGGTTGTAATTACATCATTCAACTAGAGTGAAGACGCAACCTCATCATTGGATTTACATCACGACTCTATGGAATGAAGACCACGACCTCTCGGTTGTAATTACATCATTCAACTAGAGTGAAGACCAACCTCATCTTTGGATTTACATCACGACTACTTGGAATGAAGACCCACGACCTCTCGGTTGTAATTACATCATTCAACTAGAGTGAAGACTACAACCTCATCGCTTTGGATTTACATCACGACTCTATGGAATGAAGACCACGACCTCTCGGTTGTAATTACATCATTCAACTAGAGTGAAGACCACAACCTCATCGCTGGATTTACATCACACGACTACATGGAATGAAGACCCACGACCTCTCGGTTGTAATTACATCATTCAACTAGAGTGAAGACTACAACCTCATCATTGGATTTACATCACGACTCTATGGAATGAAGACCACGACCTCTCGGTTGTAATTACATCATTCAACTAGAGTGAAGACTACAACCTCATATTGGATTTACATCACATGACTCTATGGAATGAAGACCACGACCTCTCGGTTGTAATTACATCATTCAACTAGAGTGAAGACTACAACCTCATCGCTAGATTTACATCACCTGACTCTATGGAATGTAGACCACGACCTCTCGGTTGTAATTACATCATTCAACTAGAGTGAAGACTACAACCTCATCGCTGGATTTACATCACCTGACTCTATGGAATGAAGACCACGACCTCTCGGTTGTTATTACATCATTCAACTAGAGTGAAGACCGCAACCTCATATTGGATTTACATCACCTGACTCTATGGAATGAAGACCACGACCTCTCGGTTGCAATTACATCATTCAACTAGAGTGAAGACCGCAACCTCATCGCTGTATTTACATCACCTGACTCTATGGAATGAAGACCACGACCTCTCGGTTGCAATTACATCATTCCACTAGAGTGAAGACTACAACCTCATCGCTAGATTTACATCACCTGACTCTATGGAATGAAGACCACGACCTCTCGGTTGCAATTACATCATTCTACTAGAGTGAAGACCGCAACCTCATATTGGATTTACATCACCTGACTCTATGGAATGAGGACCACGACCTCTCGATTGTTATTACATCATTCAACTAGAGTGAAGACCGCAACCTCATATTGGATTTACATCACCTGACTCTATGGAATGAAGACCACAACCTCTCGGTTGTAATTACATCATTCTACTAGAGTGAAGACCATAACCTCATCATTGGATTTACATCACACGACTCTATGGAATGAAGACCCACGACCTCTCGGTTGTAATTACATCATTCAACTAGAGTGAAGACCGCAACCTCATCATTGGATTTACATCACGACTCTATGGAATGAAGACCACGACCTCTCGGTTGTAATTACATCATTCAACTAGAGTGAAGACTACAACCTCATCTTGGATTTACATCACACGACTCTATGGAATGAAGACCACGACCTCTCGGTTGTAATTACATCATTCAACTAGAGTGAAATACAACCTCATCCTTTGGATTTACATCACGACTCTATGGAATGAAGACCACGACCTCTCGGTTGTAATTACATCATTCAACTAGAGTGAAGACCCTCATCGTGGATTTACATCACGACTCTATGGAATGAAGACCACGACCTCTCGGTTGTAATTACATCATTCAACTAGAGTGAAGACTACAACCTCATCATTTGGATTTACATCACGACTCTATGGAATGAAGACCACGACCTCTCGGTTGTAATTACATCATTCAACTAGAGTGAAGACATAACCTCATCTTTGGATTTACATCACGACTCTATGGAATGAAGACCCACGACCTCTCGGTTGTAATTACATCATTCAACTAGAGTGAAGACTACAACCTCATCTGGATTTACATCACGACTCTATGGAATGAAGACCACGACCTCTCGGTTGTAATTACATTCAACTAGAGTGAAGACCGACCTCATTGGATTTACATCACGACTCTATGGAATGAAGACCCACGACCTCTCGGTTGTAATTACATCATTCAACTAGAGTGAAGACTACAACCTCATCGCTGGATTTACATCACACGACTCTATGGAATGAAGACCCACGACCTCTCGGTTGTAATTACATCATTCAACTAGAGTGAAGACCGCAACCTCATCGCTGGATTTACATCACGACTCTATGGAATGAAGACCCACGACCTCTCGGTTGTAATTACATCATTCAACTAGAGTGAAGACTTAACCTCATCGCTGGATTTACATCACGACTCTATGGAATGAAGACCCACGACCTCTCGGTTGTAATTACATCATTCAACTAGAGTGAAGACTACAACCTCATCGCTGGATTTACATCACGACTCTATGGAATGAAGACCCACGACCTCTCGGTTGTAATTACATCATTCAACTAGAGTGAAGACCATAACCTCATCGCTGGATTTACATCACGACTCTATGGAATGAAGACCCACGACCTCTCGGTTGTAATTACATCATTCAACTAGAGTGAAGACCATAACCTCATCGCTGGATTTACATCACACGACTCTATGGAATGAATACCACGACCTCTCGGTTGTAATTACATCATTCAACTAGAGTGAAGACTACAACCTCATCGCTGGATTTACATCACCTGACTCTATGGAATGTAGACCACGACCTCTCGGTTGTAATTACATCATTCAACTAGAGTGAAGACTACAACCTCATCGCTGGATTTACATCACCTGACTCTATGGAATGTAGACCACGACCTCTCGGTTGTAATTACATCATTCAACTAGAGTGAAGACTACAACCTCATCACTGGATTTACATCACCTGACTCTATGGAATTAAGACCACGACCTCTCGGTTGCAATTACATCATTCCACTAGAGTGAAGACTACAACCTCATCACTGGATTTACATCACATGACTCTATGGAATGAAGACCACGACCTCTCGGTTGTAATTACATCATTCAACTAGAGTGAAGACTACAACCTCATCGCTAGATTTACATCACCTGACTCTATGGAATGTAGACCACGACCTCTCGGTTGTAATTACATCATTCAACTAGAGTGAAGACCGCAACCTCATCGCTGGATTTACATCACCTGACTCTATGGAATGTAGACCACGACCTCTCGGTTGTAATTACATCATTCAACTGGAGTGAAGACCGCAACCTCATCGCTGGATTTACATCACCTGACTCTATGGAATGAAGACCACGACCTCTCGGTTGTAATTACATCATTCAACTAGAGTGAAGACTACAACCTCATCGTTGGATTTACATCACACGACTACATGGAATGAAGACCCACGACCTCTCGGTTGTAATTACATCATTCAACTAGAGTGAAGACGCAACCTCATCGTTGGATTTACATCACGACTCTATGGAATGAAGACCCACGACCTCTCGGTTGTAATTACATCATTCAACTAGAGTGAAGACGCAACCTCATCGCTGGATTTACATCACGACTCTATGGAATGAAGACCCACGACCTCTCGGTTGTAATTACATCATTCAACTAGAGTGAAGACCGCAACCTCATCATTGGATTTACATCACGACTCTATGGAATGAAGACCCACGACCTCTCGGTTGTAATTACATCATTCAACTAGAGTGAAGACTACAACCTCATCATTTGGATTTACATCACGACTACATGGAATGAAGACCCACGACCTCTCGGTTGTAATTACATCATTCAACTAGAGTGAAGACCATAACCTCATCGCTGGATTTACATCACGACTCTATGGAATGAAGACCCACGACCTCTCGGTTGTAATTACATCATTCAACTAGAGTGAAGACCGCAACCTCATCGCTGGATTTACATCACGACTCTATGGAATGAAGACCCACGACCTCTCGGTTGTAATTACATCATTCAACTAGAGTGAAGACTACAACCTCATCATTTGGATTTACATCACGACTCTATGGAATGAAGACCCACGACCTCTCGGTTGTAATTACATCATTCAACTAGAGTGAAGACCATAACCTCATCGCTGGATTTACATCACGACTCTATGGAATGAAGACCCACGACCTCTCGGTTGTAATTACATCATTCAACTAGAGTGAAGACTACAACCTCATCGCTGGATTTACATCACACGACTCTATGGAATGAAGACCCACGACCTCTCGGTTGTAATTACATCATTCAACTAGAGTGAAGACTACAACCTCATCGTTGGATTTACATCACACGACTCTATGGAATGAAGACCCACGACCTCTCGGTTGTAATTACATCATTCAACTAGAGTGAAGACCGCAACCTCATCGCTGGATTTACATCACGACTCTATGGAATGAAGACCCACGACCTCTCGGTTGTAATTACATCATTCAACTAGAGTGAAGACCATAACCTCATCGCTGGATTTACATCACACGACTCTATGGAATGAAGACCCACGACCTCTCGGTTGTAATTACATCATTCAACTAGAGTGAAGACTACAACCTCATCATTGGATTTACATCACGACTCTATGGAATGAAGACCCACGACCTCTCGGTTGTAATTACATCATTCAACTAGAGTGAAGACCATAACCTCATCGCTGGATTTACATCACACGACTACATGGAATGAAGACCACGACCTCTCGATTGTAATTACATCATTCAACTAGAGTGAAGACCGCAACCTCATCGCTGGATTTACATCACCTGACTCTATAGAATGAAGACCACGACCTCTCGGTTGCAATTACATCATTCAACTAGACTGAAGACTACAACCTCATCAATGGATTTACATCACCTGACTCTATGGAATGAAAACCACGACCTCTCGGTTGTAATTCCATTATTCAACTAGAGTGAAAACTACAACCTCATCACTAGATTTACATCACCTGACTCTATGGAATGAAGACCACGACCTCTCGGTTGTAATTACATCATTCAACTAGAGTGAAGACCGCAACCTCATCGCTAGATTTACATCACCTGACTCTATGGAATGAAGACCACGACCTCTCGGTTGTAATTACATCATTCAACTAGAGTGAAGACTACAACCTCATCGCTGGATTTACATCACGACTCTATGGAATGAAGACCCACGACCTCTCGGTTGTAATTACATCATTCAACTAGAGTGAAGACTACAACCTCATCGTTGGATTTACATCACGACTCTATGGAATGAAGACCCACGACCTCTCGGTTGTAATTACATCATTCAACTAGAGTGAAGACTACAACCTCATCGTTGGATTTACATCACGACTCTATGGAATGAAGACCACGACCTCTCGGTTGTAATTACATCATTCAACTAGAGTGAAGACTACAACCTCATCGTTGGATTTACATCACGTGACTCTATGGAATTAAGACCACGACCTCTCGGTTGTAATTACATCATTCCACTAGAGTGAAGACTACAACCTCATCACTGGATTTACATCACATGACTCTATGGAATGAAGACCACGACCTCTCGGTTGTAATTACATCATTCAACTAGAGTGAAGACTACAACCTCATCACTGGATTTACGTCACCAGACTCTATGGAATTAAGACCACGAGCTCTCGGTTGCAATTACATCATTCCACTAGAGTGAAGACAACCTCATCACTGGATTTACATCACATGACTCTATAGAATGAAGACCACGACCTCTCGGTTGTAATTACATCATTCAACTAGAGTGAAGACTACAACCTCATCACTGGATTTACATCACCTGACTCTATGGAATAAAGACCACGACCTCTCGGTTGCAATTACATCATTCCACTAGAGTGAAGACTACAACCTCATCACTGGATTTACATCACCTGACTCTATGGAATGAAGACCACGACCTCTCGGTTGTAATTACATCATTCAACTAGAGTGAAGACTACAACCTCATCGCTAGATTTACATCACCTGACTCTATGGAATGAAGACCACGACCTCTCGATTGTAATTACATCATTCAACTGGAGTGAAGACCGCAACCTCATCACTGGATTTACATCACCTGACTCTATGGAATGAAGACCACGACCACTCGGTTGTAATTACATCATTCAACTAGAGTGAAGACTACAACCTCATCGCTAGATTTACATCACCTGACTCTATGGAATGTAGACCACGACCTCTCGGTTGTAATTACATCATTCAACTAGAGTGAAGACTACAACCTCATCGCTGGATTTACATCACCTGACTCTATGGAATGAAGACCACGACCTCTCGGTTGTTATTACATCATTCAACTAGAGTGAAGACTACAACCTCATCGCTAGATTTACATCACCTGACTCTATGGAATGTAGACCACGACCTCTCGGTTGTAATTACATCATTCAACTAGAGTGAAGACTACAACCTCATCGCTGGATTTACATCACCTGACTCTATGGAATGAAGACCACGACCTCTCGGTTGTTATTACTTCATTCAACTAGAGTGAAGACCGCAACCTCATCGCTGGATTTACATCACCTGACTCTATGGAATGAAGACCACGACCTCTCGGTTGTAATTACATCATTCAACTAGAGTGAAGACTACAACCTCATCGCTAGATTTACATCACCTGACTCTATGGAATGTAGACCACGACCTCTCGGTTGTAATTACATCATTCAACTAGAGTGAAGACTACAACCTCATCGCTGGATTTACATCACCTGACTCTATGGAATGAAGACCACGACCTCTCGGTTGTTATTACATCATTCAACTAGAGTGAAGACTACAACCTCATCGCTAGATTTACATCACCTGACTCTATGGAATGTAGACCACGACCTCTCGGTTGTAATTACATCATTCAACTAGAGTGAAGACTACAACCTCATCACTGGATTTACATCACCTGACTCTATGGAATTAAGACCACGACCTCTCGGTTGCAATTACATCATTCCACTAGAGTGAAGACTACAACCTCATCACTGGATTTACATCACCTGACTCTATGGAATGAAGACCACGACCTCTCGGTTGTAATTACATCATTCAACTGGAGTGAAGACCGCAACCTCATCGCTGGATTTACATCACCTGACTCTATGGAATGAAGACCACGACCTCTCGGTTGCAATTACATCATTCCACTAGAGTGAAGACTACAACCTCATCACTGGATTTACATCACATGACACTATGGAATGAAGACCACGACCTCTCGGTTGTAATTACATCATTCAACTGGAGTGAAGACCGCAACCTCATCGTTGGATTTACATCACCTGACTCTATGGAATGAAGACCACGACCTCTCGGTTGTAATTACATCATTCAACTAGAGTGAAGACTACAACCTCATCACTGGATTTACATCACCTGACTCTATGGAATGAAGACCACGACCACTCGGTTGTAATTACATCATTCAACTAGAGTGAAGACTACAACCTCATCGCTAGATTTACATCACCTGACTCTATGGAATGAAGACCACGACCTCTCGATTGTAATTACATCATTCAACTGGAGTGAAGACCGCAACCTCATCACTGGATTTTCATCACATGACTCAATGGAATGAAGACCACGACCACTCGGTTGTAATTACATCATTCAACTAGAGTGAAGACTACAACCTCATCGCTAGATTTACATCACCTGACTCTATGGAATGTAGACCACGACCTCTCGGTTGTAATTACATCATTCAACTAGAGTGAAGACTACAACCTCATCACTGGATTTACATCACCTGACTCTATGGAATTAAGACCACGACCTCTCGGTTGTAATTACATCATTCAACTGGAGTGAAGACCGCAACCTCATCACTGGATTTACATCACCCGACTCTATGGAATGAAGACCACGACCTCTCCGTTGTAATTACAGCATTCAACTAGAGTGAAGACTACAACCTCATCGCTGGATTTACATCACCCGACTCTATGGAATGAAGACCATGACCTCTAGGTTGTAATTACATCATTCAACTAGAGTGAAGACCGCAACCTCATCACTGGATTTACATCACCTGACTCAGTGGAATGAAGACTACGACCTCTCGGTTGTAATTACATCATTCAACTAGAGTGAAGACCACAACTTCATCGCTGGATTTACATCACCTGACTCTATGGAATGAAGACCACGACCTCTCGGTTGTAATTACATCATTCAACTAGAGTGAAGACCGCAACCTCTTCGCTGGATTTACATCACCTGACTCTATGGAATGAAGAACACGACCTCTCGGTTGTAATTACATCATTCAACTAGAGTGAAGACCATAACCTCATCGTTGGATTTACATCACGACTCTATGGAATGAAGACCCACGACCTCTCGGTTGTAATTACATCATTCAACTAGAGTGAAGACTACAACCTCATCGCTGGATTTACATCACACGACTCTATGGAATGAAGACCCACGACCTCTCGGTTGTAATTACATCATTCAACTAGAGTGAAGACCATAACCTCATCGCTGGATTTACATCACGACTCTATGGAATGAAGACCCACGACCTCTCGGTTGTAATTACATCATTCAACTAGAGTGAAGACGCAACCTCATCATTGGATTTACATCACGACTCTATGGAATGAAGACCCACGACCTCTCGGTTGTAATTACATCATTCAACTAGAGTGAAGACTACAACCTCATCGTTGGATTTACATCACGACTACATGGAATGAAGACCCACGACCTCTCGGTTGTAATTACATCATTCAACTAGAGTGAAGACTACAACCTCATCGCTGGATTTACATCACGACTCTATGGAATGAAGACCCACGACCTCTCGGTTGTAATTACATCATTCAACTAGAGTGAAGACTACAACCTCATCGCTGGATTTACATCACGACTCTATGGAATGAAGACCCACGACCTCTCGGTTGTAATTACATCATTCAACTAGAGTGAAGACTACAACCTCATCGCTGGATTTACATCACGACTCTATGGAATGAAGACCCACGACCTCTCGGTTGTAATTACATCATTCAACTAGAGTGAAGACCGCAACCTCATCGCTGGATTTACATCACGACTCTATGGAATGAAGACCACGACCTCTCGGTTGTAATTACATCATTCAACTAGAGTGAAGACCGCAACCTCATCGCTGGATTTACATCACGACTCTATGGAATGAAGACCCACGACCTCTCGGTTGTAATTACATCATTCAACTAGAGTGAAGACTACAACCTCATCGCTGGATTTACATCACGACTCTATGGAATGAAGACCCACGACCTCTCGGTTGTAATTACATCATTCAACTAGAGTGAAGACCGCAACCTCATCGCTGGATTTACATCACGACTCTATGGAATGAAGACCCACGACCTCTCGGTTGTAATTACATCATTCAACTAGAGTGAAGACTACAACCTCATCGCTGGATTTACATCACGACTCTATGGAATGAAGACCCACGACCTCTCGGTTGTAATTACATCATTCAACTAGAGTGAAGACTACAACCTCATCATTTGGATTTACATCACGACTCTATGGAATGAAGACCACGACCTCTCGGTTGTAATTACATCATTCAACTAGAGTGAAGACCGCAACCTCATCGCTGGATTTACATCACCTGACTCTATGGAATGAAGACCACGACCTCTCGGTTGTAATTACATCATTCAACTGGAGTGAAGACCGCAACCTCATCGCTGGATTTACATCACCTGACTCTATGGAATGAAGACCACGACCTCTCGGTTGTAATTACATCATTCAACTAGAGTGAAGACTACAACCTCATCACTGGATTTACATCACCTGACTCTATGGAATGAAGACCACGACCTATCGATTGCAATTACATCATTCCACTAGAGTGAAGACTACAACCTCATCACTGGATTTACATCACATGACTCTATGGAATGAAGACCACGACCTCTCGGTTGTAATTACATCATTCAACTAGAGTGAAGACTACAACCTCATCGCTAGATTTACATCACCTGACTCTATGGAATGTAGACCACGACCTCTCGGTTGTAATTACATCATTCAACTGGAGTGAAGACCGCAACCTCATCGCTGTATTTACATCACCTGACTCTATGGAATGAAGACCACGACCTCTCGATTGTAATTACATCATTCAACTGGAGTGAAGACCGCAACCTCATCACTGGATTTTCATCACCTGACTCTATGGAATGAAGACCACGACCACTCGGTTGTAATTACATCATTCAACTAGAGTGAAGACTACAACCTCATCGCTGGATTTACATCACCTGACTCTATGGAATGAAGACCACGACCTCTCGGTTGTTATTACATCATTCAACTAGAGTGAAGACTACAACCTCATCGCTAGATTTACATCACCTGACTACATGGAATGAAGACCCACGACCTCTCGGTTGTAATTACATCATTCAACTAGAGTGAAGACCATAACCTCATCGCTGGATTTACATCACGACTCTATGGAATGAAGACCACGACCTCTCGGTTGTAATTACATCATTCAACTAGAGTGAAGACCGCAACCTCATCGCTGGATTTACATCACGACTCTATGGAATGAAGACCCACGACCTCTCGGTTGTAATTACATCATTCAACTAGAGTGAAGACCATAACCTCATCGCTGGATTTACATCACGACTCTATGGAATGAAGACCACGACCTCTCGGTTGTAATTACATCATTCAACTAGAGTGAAGACCGCAACCTCATCATTTGGATTTACATCACGACTACATGGAATGAAGACCCACGACCTCTCGGTTGTAATTACATCATTCAACTAGAGTGAAGACTACAACCTCATCGCTGGATTTACATCACGACTCTATGGAATGAAGACCCACGACCTCTCGGTTGTAATTACATCATTCAACTAGAGTGAAGACTACAACCTCATCGCTGGATTTACATCACACGACTCTATGGAATGAAGACCCACGACCTCTCGGTTGTAATTACATCATTCAACTAGAGTGAAGACCATAACCTCATCGTTGGATTTACATCACACGACTCTATGGAATGAAGACCCACGACCTCTCGGTTGTAATTACATCATTCAACTAGAGTGAAGACTACAACCTCATCGCTGGATTTACATCACGACTCTATGGAATGAAGACCCACGACCTCTCGGTTGTAATTACATCATTCAACTAGAGTGAAGACCGCAACCTCATCTTTGGATTTACATCACGACTACATGGAATG